>JAODAL010029308.1:0-51814 GCA_025379985.1 Phyllomedusa bahiana
ACCATCATTTTTTCACCAACCAAAAAATATATACATTTTTCCTGTAGCCCTAATTCACAAGCAAAGGTTAATTACAATTTTATTTCTTGTTGTGTGTGGCGTAGTAGAAAACAAGCAATATGTAACACGCTTCAAAGCTAGTAGTTTTGGTTGCTCAATTTCTTTTGCGCCTATTTACATCCGGGGTTAATTAAGCGTTGTTCTGCAGTTGTACTCAGTAAAAGAAACTTTGTTTTTCACCGTCCACTGAAGAATTTCTGTAGCATAATTAATATCGAAGGTTAACATTAAGACTGTTTGTGCTTTGTGTATTCAGTAAAATACACAGAGTTTTTTTAAAGGCAATGCAAATCATTTTTTCCTGCTCACAATTTGTGGAGTGGCAACTTTATATCCAAGGGTTACCAAGATTGATTTACTGGGATCTTTTGGTGGGTATTTATCTATACAGATATCTTCATCAAACAGTGTCTGTACATTTATGAACAAAAGTTTGTCAGACAGAGTGGTGGCAGGCTCTTCACCTGCGAGTGGCAGAGGCCACAACATTCCTGGCCAAGGTCGCAGCCACAGCAAGGCGGACGTCGCAGCAGGGGTCACTCTTGTGATGGCCAACCAACTGCCGTCTGTCATCTAGACGGTAGTGTACTGTCTAGCAACCCAAGGGTTCTTGTTTGATTGACTTGTAGGTCATCCACTTCTCCCGTTGACATCTGAAACCCCAGCAAGAAGTCGGTGGGATCGTCAGACACAAACCCTTAGTTGGCATGGCCCGGGAGGAGGGTCCAGCCGGCCCTAACTGTCTCAACCCGCCTCTGTCCCATTCCGGTTCCCTCAGCAGAGATCTACTTATGTGGTCTGGGCTTCGGCACCACTAGTATAGCGAGATGAACAAATTTGAGGTGGGCAGTCAAACAGCGAAAGAAATGGGGCCATTATCCCCTGCTTATTGCAGTAGGCGGCAAAAGTATAGTTGTTGAGGTAGTGGCATGGGAGGTCATGTTGTGAGGGGTCAGCCTTATGCATACCAAGACGGTGATGAGGATGCAGTGACGGATGATACACAAATAGATGATGAGGTAGCCGACCGCATTGGGTGCCGGGTGAGGCAAGGGCTTCTTCTCATGTAAGGAGAAGTGTGGGCGTCAGCTTGCGCGTCAGGCAAGCGGCGGCAGCATGCAAGTGGTGTCGTGTCTGTGGCCGTGTGTCAGAAGGATAGCAGCAGTGTGAGGTCGGGAGCCAAGCGGCCACGGGGGTAAAAAAACCCTGAACTTCGCAGGTCACAACGAAAGTAGCGGCACTGGGGCCCTCGGCGAGGCAGCGCCGGCAGTAGTCACTCTGTGCGGTGCGTAGGCCGTTGGCGGTTTAAATCCGTATTACTCGGCGGGTGTGGCACATTTCTTTGCTAAGACACCGGAGGAGCCGAAGTTGGGAAATATGTTAGAATCTGTAAGCAGAAGAAAAGTTGAAGCGTGGCAGGGAGCTAACGTTAGGCACCACGGCCTGCGTCAATCAACATGGCAGCGTCACATCCGGTGTGGCCTGAGGAAGAAGGATAGTGGTCAGATGTGGTGGTCCCATCCTGCCGCCGCCTGCACAGCTGCTTGCGAAGCAGCAGCGCCCAGTGGCACGGCATGCCATTGCAGCAGTCAAGGCCGCCACCAACTCTGAAGAAGGGATGCTGTTTCTCTTTGACATCTTCTCCCGGTGCAGATGCTCCTGCTCTCGATATCTCATGGCGCCAGCAGTCGTTCAGCGAGGCGATTGCAAAGAGACAAAGTTATGGTCAACCATCATAAGGTGCAGCAGCTGACCGTGCTGCTGTCCAAGTTGTTGGTACTGCAGTCCCTCCCTTTCCAAATGGTGGACTCTGCCACCGTTCAGAGAAACTAATGGCTTGAGCCGAGCCGACAGATGGAGAGTTCCAAGCCGTAATTTTCTTTTCCCAAATAGGCAAGTAGTACCAGCACTTCAAAATATGTAGAACAGAGAATGTGGGCCAGTCCGGACGTCTGGAGCTGTAACTATGGTCAGGGGGCCAGTACATGTCCTTTAGGCCCACTGGGGTGGAATGTGCTTCTGGCCCAGGCACACCCAATCAACTTGGACAGGAGACACCGCTTTTCTCCTCCTCGTTGTCTAAACTGCGGCTCCTTGCGCCATTGTCCGCCTCCTCCTCCTCACCACCATCTCAGCCTCAAAGTACTGCTCCATCATACCTCATGTGTAGGGCACAGCGGTGTCACGCAGTTCTACACTTGGCTTGCTCGGCAAACGAAGTAACACAGCGGGGAAAAACTGCTCCGAGTTCTTGCAGCAAGAAATCGATGTGTGGCTTTCTCCGCGCCAACTGCAAATCGGAACATGGGTGAAGGGACATTGGGAGGAAACATGGTGTCCGCGCTGCACCGAGGAGGGATGGGCCATGCGCCCTGCATGGCGCAAGTGTTCAATCTTGGTGTGAAAAGGTTTCCTGAAGTCTTCCACCGTTCTTCAGAAAATTCTGAAAAAAATGGCAAGGAAATTTGCATGCACTTTATCCATTCGTACAAGGCCTGGAACACCCTACTCGAGTTGCAGCGGCAGAACGGCCTCCCCAACTCACTCTGATATGCGATGTTTACCCGTTGGAATTCCAGCCTGCACATGTTTGGACCGACTGTATAACAGAGAAAGGCCATTAACAGATTTTTGATGATCAGGCAGACAGAAGTACTCCCCCTGTGTAACTTTGATTTCAGCAGTGGAGCTCTCTGCGTGGACCACTGCCGTTTGTTGAGGCCATTCGAGGTAGGCGACGTTATTTTGTCAGTCGCAGGACTACGGGCAGGAATAAAAGTCATTCCACTGCTTAATTGTTCCTGGAACAGTTGATGGAAAATAATCTGTCTGGGCAGGGGAAGGAGATGTTGGTGACTAAATCTCGCGGGCCACATGAGTACCGGTGGGGACTGAAATGGAGGAGGAGGAGGGAAGAGGGACATTGGAAGCAGAAGCATTGTCTCGGTTAAAATGAGTGGATTTTGTACCCAGGTAAAAAGTGAGGAGGAGCAGGAGCAGCTTGGAGGAGATTGATGGAGATGAGGAAGACGTGGCAGTTGACCGCATGCTCCATGGCAGTATACGTGGAGATGGAGGAAGGGAGCCCCTCGGAGGTCACTTGTGCAATATGGCCCGCAGAAGCATGCTGATTTGCCTGGATGCAGTGACAGCCGAATAGTCAGTTCGGCAGAGGGATGACTTCTGGCTCTCCACCCTATTGGACCCTCGCTACCGGTCAAAAATGGGAGCCTTTTCCCAGCTATTGTGAGGGAGGACTAACTCAAATATTTAGGGAAGTTCCTCCGTAGTCACAGTGGCCGCTGCCCATGTTCGTACATCAGTCCCCTCCTCTGACAGGTCCTGACCGGAGGGTTCATCACGAATCACGTACTACTGCCGCGGCTGACGGTGGGAATGCGTGGGGGGGTCGGCAGCAGTACCGCTCCCATCAGCAGAAACTAAGTCTGGAGTCACTGATGAGCAGCTTCCTTTCACCGCTAGTGAGGAGGGCAGTCGACTGCTCTAGCTGAGCTGCAGCAGGATCTGGAGCAGACCTGAACAACAGTTGGTGGGCCTACTTGGAAAGCACCGCTGCACACCCCAGTTACGATGATCACCTGGATACTGGGCAGCAAAAACTGATGTCCGGGGGGGCCGCAACTTGGCAGAGGTTGCAGTGGAGAAGAAGCTGTCCTGCCCGGCCAGTAGTGGTGGCATCAGAGCGGGTGTTCTGTGCGGCGGGGGGCAATTGTTTACCCCAACGGAGAAACCACTTTCACGGGAAATGTGGACCACGGACTGACATTTGTCTCGATTGTATCTGCGCGTGGATCAGGCCAGGATTTCCAACACAACAAATGCCTTAGGTGTCAGACTACTTCAGCCATGACGCCTCACCAAACATGTGAGATTGAGTCTGGGTTTCTAATTACTGCCTCAGCCACCTATCTGATGCGCAACACGCCTGATGCCACACTTCTTCTGACAGTATTCTACATCTGCCACCAACCTCTTTACCCAGGATGTATTGCACCCATCCTCCACAATCTGTCCTGTGTCACTGTATGACATCATGCTGCTGCTGGGGTGCTGCCGTGACCTCCTCACTGTTTCATTGTGGCCTCTCTCTGACCCTCTTGCTGTTGCTCCTTGCTGCCGTCACCTCCTCTATATGCTTTGTTGCCCACTCTGTGGCCTAACTCCAGTTTTTGCACCTCCAGAACGTGATTGTGTCAACTGTCTGACCTCATGATGCTGCCTCCGCACCTCCACTCTCTGTCAATTGTTGACAATCTGTGGCCTACTACCTGTTTTGCCAACCTCCAGATTGTCATTGTGCCACTGTCTGACTCATGACTGCTGCTGCCGGGTGACTTACTCATGTTTGTCATTGTTGACCACTGTATGTCCTCATTCTGCTGCTGTGCTGCTGCCGTGTCCACACTGTGTATTGTACCACTCTGTGGCACTACTCCTGTTTTTTGCCACCTCCAGAATGTCATTGTGCCATCTGCAGACCTAATGCTGCTGCTGTTGGCTGCTGCCGTGACACCTTCCACACTGTGTCATTGTTGCCTACTTGTCTGACCTCATGCTGTTGATCCTGCTGCCGGTCACCTCCACTCTCTGTCATTGTGCCACTGTCTGACCTCATGCTGCTTGATGTGGCCTGTTTGCCGTGAACTCCACAATGTGTCTTGTCCCACTCTGTGGCTATCTCCTGTTTTTGCCACCTCCAGAATGTGATTTGCCACTGCATGACCTCAATGTGCTGCTGTGGCTGCTGCCGTGACCTACACTCTGTTGTCATTGTGCCAATGTCTGACCTCATGGCTGCTGCTGTGGATGCTGCCGTGACCTACAAACTGTGTATTGATGCCACTCTGTCTGACCTCATGCTGCTGACTGTGCTGCTTGCCGTGTCCTCCACACTGTTGTCATTGTCTCCACCCTCTGTGGCCTACTCCTGTTTTTGGCCACCTCCAGAATGGGATTGTGCCCACTGCCTGACCTCTGCTGCTGCTGTGGCTGCATTTGCCGTGACCTTAACACTGTGTTATTGGCCACTGTCTGACATCATGCTGCTGCTGTTTTTCTGGATGCTGCTGCCGTGGACCTCCACACTGTGTCATTGTCCCACCCCTCTGTGGGCCTACTCTGTTTTTGCCACCTTCCAGAATGTCATTGTGCCACTGACTGACCTCATTTGCTGCTGCTGTGGCTCTGCCGTGACCTCCCACACTTGTCAATTGTAGTCTCTGTGTCTGACTCATGCTGCTGCTGTGGATGCTGGCCGTGACCTCCACACTTTTGTCATGGTCCACTCTGTGGCCTTCTCCCGTTTTTGCCACACTCCCAGATATGATTTGTGCCACTTGCCTGTCCTCTATGCCTGACATCATGCTGATACAGTGTGTAGGTAATGGCTAGCAGCAGATGAGGTCACGACAGTGGCACAATGACATTCTGGAGGTGGCAAAACAGTTAGTAGGCCACAGTGTGGCTACAATGACAGAGTGTGAGGAGACGGAGGGGCTGCAGCATGAGTCTGAAATCAGTGGCACAATGGACATTCTGGTTGGTGGCAAAAAATGGATATAGGCCACCAGTGTGGACAATACACAGTGTCTAGGTCACTCGCAGCAGCCTCCAGCAGCAGGCATGAGGTCTGAAAGTGGCACAATCCATTCTGGAGGTGGTAATAAACTGGAGTAGGCCACAGATGGTGGCACAATGCAGAGAGTGGAATGGTGACGGCAGCAGGAAGGCAACAGCATGAGGTCAGAGGGGCACAATGGACACAGTGTGGTTGGTCATGGCAGCTGCCACAGCAGCAGCATGAGGTCTGACAGTGGCACAATGGAAGAGACGTGGAGGTTGGTGGCATACCAGTCCCTGGTAAAGATGGTTGGTGGCAGAGAGATGGAGAATGAAATGTCAGAGATGTGTGGGGCATTCAGGAAGGTAGGCGGCATCAGAATAGTGGCTGTGGCAGGGTGTTTGAACCAGACTCATTTCTCACAGTTTGGGTTGAGGCGTCATGTGATATAGTCTGACGCCTTAATGCATTTGTGTGTAGAAATATGGCATCCACGCCTCTGATTCATCCATACACTCTGTCATTGTGCCACTGTCTGACCTCATGCTGCTGGCTGTGGCTGACTGCCGTGACTCCACACTGTTTCATTGTCCTCACTCTGTGGCCTATCCTGTTTTTGCCACCGCCAGTAATGTCATTGTGCCTACTGTTGACTCTGACTTGCTGCTGTGGCTGCTGCGTGCTTAAACACTGTGGTCATTGTTGCCACTGTCTGACCTCATGCTGTGATGTGGTGCTGCTTGTGACCTACACACTCTGTCATTGTGCCACATGTCTGACCTCATGTGCTTGCTGTGGCTGATGCCGTGACTTCACACTCTGTCATTGTTGGCCACTTGTCTACCTCATGCTGCTGCTGCCGTGACCTCCACACTGTGTCATTGTGCACTCTGAGGCATATTTACTGTTTTTGCCAATCTCCAGAATGTCATGTGTCCACTGTCTGACCTCTTTGCTGCTGTGGGCGTGCCGCCGTCACCTCCTCACTTTGTCACTTATGTTGCCACCTGAGCTTCAGCTTGTTTTTTTCCAGCTTTCTTGGCAATGACTTTTAAGGCAAATTCCCGCTTCAGTTTTTTGGTCGTTTTGCCCTCTTAAGTGCAAGGGTAATTTTATAGTGAAGCGATTCTAAGAGCGGCTGGCAGTCATGTGCGTGGTCATTCTAAATAACACAACATTGTATGAAGACCAAACAAGCTCCCTCTGCATATTTATGCTGGCACAACGTTCTACAGCACCCTGCAGGCTCTGTGCAGCCTGGAAATAGCTGTTTATTTAACGTTGTATTAGTCCCGAGAAGTAATTTCCGGAACGATGTTATTTTTTGCCGAGAAATTCGGCAATGAACTAAACGGAATTTCGGGGAAATTCGCCCTCCTCTAGTATAATTCGAGGAGGGGACCCGTAACGATGCCATTGGCCCTACTGTAACTTTATATTCTTTAGTTTTATCTAGTTTTAGCGTTCATTTGCATGCCTTGATTAAAAGCTTATTATCCTCCTAAAAAACATTGTTTCGAGGTGAAGAATATCTCTAGACTACAACTGTGATGAACTACCATCTGCTGGTACATGAAATCCCTGGGTGCTCCTTATACCACCATGTGAACGAGGCCTATAGTACAATAGCATTTCATTTTTGCCTCTATAGTACAATGCTTGCATATTTGCCTCAGTTTCAAGATTATCTGCACCCGACAATATTTATGGAACCTTGGATTGTATACCAGAAGTTAAAGGTTGTGGATTCTGTATGTATGTGTGTGTGTATATATATATATATATATATAATATATATATATATATATATATATTTTATTATATTGATATATTATATATATATATATTATATGATATATATAAGTTTAATATATATATATAATATATATACAGTTTATATTTTTTTATTATATATATATTTATTATATATAATAAATATATATATACATATAAATATTATTATATATTATTTATATTTATATATATATATATAATATATATATATTTATTTTTTTTATGATGCATTTTTTTCAGTTGCTGTGGTTTTTCATGCGTTTTTGTTTTCACAACTTCTTTCTTTTTATATGTGTTTTTGGTGCATATTTTGTGTGCATCTAGTTGTATCCCTGTTTAAAGATTATTTTGTCATGTACAATGCAGGTGGTTGTATAGTACATACGGTAGATATACTTACATGTCCTTATGCTGACATAGAAATGCATTTTGTTTGTGAAGAATGTTTTATCAACTATGGTATAGATATTAGATTTTGAAATTCGTATGAGGTCATGCTACGCTTATGAGTGGTTTATATGTTTGTTAATTACCATGTTTTATATGTTATGCAAAACTTCGATTCTCCTTTCCTATGCATCCAGATGATAATGTACCCCAAGTGTTTTTGACTTTTTTAATTCGCATGATAGATATTTAACTTTGTTATAAGAAGCTCAGGCTGTGATGCGTAAGCAGTTTTAAGCCTTGCATTGGTGGTTTCATATGATAATCTATTCCATTTAAAAAAAAAACCTGTAGAATAAACCTTAATGCTGTAGTCCTCGTTATAGTTTTGTATGTTAGTATTCAGTCTGGTTATTCTGCAAGTCTTTGATTCCCAACCTTGCATGTGTGAGCTGGTTTCAGATTTTTTGTGATGGTTGGTATAAATGATGCCAAACAGATAATATGAAAAACCATTAAAAAAGGATAAACTAAATTGATAAAAGAAACGTCACATTAGAGTAGTACAGTAATAGATTTTTGTAACAGAAGTGGCAGATTAAAGTTATTTCACCTTACACACATATATCTCAATCATGTGGGAACAAATCCTTCCGGTAGCTGCGGGACTTTCCGTTTACTCGCCATTGCTGGTTTGAAAAACTGTATAAAACATGAAAATGGCAACTCAGTGCAGAAAAAAGAAAGCTACTCTGGGGACTATACTTAAACCAATGGGAATGCTGGATGGTTTAGTGGAAGGCAAAACTGCATCGATTCTTTTTATTGTGTATAAAACTCACAAGGTGTAATGGTGCCTTCATCAGACAATATTAGCAACAGTATATGGCATAACTGTACTCATGTTGTCTCATAAAGAAAATAGAGTTTGGCTCAAAACACCATTACATTTCACACAAAATAATAAAATAAATGACAGTTAGCTTTCTACTGGAGTATCCGGCATTTCTATATGGTGAAACGCGGCCTGGACTAGCTTTTTTTACTTTTATTCTGTCAATTGAAAATCATGAAATAATTTTTATGGAAAAGCATAGTGTAAACCTTTTATATCTTTTTATTTTAAACAACAAGTAGCGTTATTTGCTGATACTATAGTACCCCTATAATAGCATTTTAGTTCACACAGACAGCTTAAAAGTAGAATTTCAATTCTAAATTGAAGTTTCAATGAAATCACTTTTTACTTTTTTTTAACCTTGGATCTTAGTAATTGCACAGCTGTCTGGTTTTCTCAGCATGGGCAGGTCTGGCGTTACATCTGTTTTTTTAAACTGAGTCTAGGATCATGTATTTCATATTGCTTATGGTTTTCCCGCTATTTTGGTTTGGGGACTCTGCTAAAGGCCAACATCAAATCAAGTAACAGGCATGCTGAGACAACGCCAGTTGCCGACCTGGGTCCCATAGAGAGTATGGTCTTTTTTAATAACACGAAGAATTAGCTGAAATGTGTATATCATTAATACTGCAAAAGATATGTACAATGACATCACAGCCAAATTATAATATTCTCTAATAAAAACAAATCTAGTAATGGCTTTTCAGCATGGGCCCTTAACGAATTGGAGTAAGTCTAGATTTAGAAATAAGTATGTTTACACAAAGTTTTTTTTTAACATGGAGTCCACGTCAAAATCGTCTGAAAATTTTTTTTTTCAATAGATATCCAGCTATAGTTCCTTCTATGTTTTTTTGCCGGCAAGAGATTTAATGTGGCACAAAGAAGTGGCGTCACTAACTTTTATGCAGAATTCCTGTTTAATTCTTCTTTGATAAAACTGGATAAGCTCTAAAACTGTGGCCCAAATTCTGTGAAAATCAACGCAAAAAAAACAACCTCGGATTTCTGCCCAGATCTATGATTTTCAGATTTTTTTCAACTTAAAAAAACACAGTGGAGACTAATCTTTATAACCTTTCTTTCTCGTATTGATTGATTGATTACTGTAGTGGAGTGCTAGTTTTCGCTCCATTTTCAAAATACCATTAGAAAAAATAAACTACATCTTGTGGCCGCTCTTAGCCTTCTGGGAAAAAGCAGCTCTTTACCCATTAAACTACAAACCTCCAACTGCTTATTATGACAGATGGAGCACAACTGGGTTTTACTATCATCTGTTTTGATCATTGGCATTTCATAGAAAAGGATGGTGCTATATGGTAAGATTAAATTAGGCACCCTTACTATGGTAATAGGTCTGTATAGCAATGGGTCTTAGGAAGAACTTATGTTTGACAGTCCATTCTCGTCTATAATCTAATTGTATGCGTCTTAAAAGCTATATTTTACCATTGACACATCGGATATATTAATTCAGTTAGTATAATAGGTTATAAGAATAAAACCCTTATAAAAAGACCCTAGGGTCCTATCTATTTTTTTATCGGGATTTTTACGTTTGCTCTCATTTTTTTACAAACCCATTGAAACTACAGAGTTCTGCACATGAATGAGGCCTATAGTACATATATCATTTTATTTTGCTTTTCCCCACGGTCTTTAAGTTCTCTGCATCCAGACATGTTTTACCGAAAATTCAGTGTTTACAAGGATGGTAAAGATCTGTACTAACTCATATTAAATGACTGCAACACAGAGATCTTAAAATCCATAAGGATTGATTCGGAAAATTCCTATTGTGAAAATTTGTTATATAGTTTACATAGTTTGTATGGCAAAAATGACAAGACGTCATCCAGTTCAGGCCTGTTGTGCTAAAAGTGTTGAACCAGAGGAAGGGCAAAAAAAAATACAATGAGGCAGGTAGCAATTATCTCATTTAGGGAAAGAATTCCTTCCCGATCCAAACTGGCATTCGAATAATCCTTGGATCAACGACCCTCCTCCAATATCCTAGTCACTATAACTGTTATAGTATTACACTCCAGAAATGCATCCAGACCCTTGTTGAACTCTGTTATTGAATTACACGACAAGTTCCTCTGGCAGAGAGGTTCCTCAGTCTCATCTGCTTTAACACTTTTTCATTATACTACATGAAGCTTTTATGTACATGCGGTCATAATGAGAGTGGGCATTGGATTTGCCGAAACAGTTGACAAAGTATGCTTGGTTGGCCCCATCTCTAACACAATAATGGTGCCTATTGGTTTTGCAGAAGTCAACCCCATTTGGAGCTATCAATGAAAAAAATCACCTTAGGGTCTATTTCATAAGGGTTGATTCACAAATAACCGGTTAGATCTTATTGATATTATAACATGTCAGATGTGTGCAATGGTAGCTACAAAGCTTATAATACAGTTAAAAGTGGATGTGCATGTGTTCTGTTTTGTACCTTATTGTCTGAAATAATTCAGGTCTTAGAATAGGGAGATACACCTAATCATTGGTGGACCCCTTTTTCCAAGGGGCCTAATAGCAGCAGTATAGGCTGTACGTATGGTATACAAGTGTTACATTGAGTACTAGAAATAGTCATATTTTAAGTTCCACATGGCACTGGTATTGTATTTTTGGCCACCCACGGATAATCAAACATAGGTGATCATTTATATTCAGCCACACATACGATACAAGTATGTGATTATTAATTACTCTAGATATACACATATTTTCACTGAGCACAAATCAAAACAAATGAGCAAGTTTATCTAAACTCATTTCCTTGACAGGTAATGTGATTCACTGAAAATCAGACAGGGAAAACGCACTTGTAAATCCAAACATTCAATGCCAAAATGTTGCTCCATAGAAGCTGGCAAAGAACCAGCTGCCATGGCAGCTGCCAAGAATGAATTGCTCTGTGCAGTGACTTTTATCCTGTAATGCAGCTGAAACTGCTTCTGAAACTGTTTTTTCTGGACTGGCCTCTTCCACATGAAACAGATCTGACCGTGATGAAGCAAAGTGAACATTTAGATCATCTCACATAGATAAGTCTTGCCGGGGTAGATTTCATGCTTTACAATATTAATCCTCACACTGACAAAATACACTAAAAATATGATTTGAACTGAAGCGTATACATTTTTTCCCTTAGACTGAAAATATGGAGGTGACTTCATTCATTTGTTGATTACACTGTTTGGCTTTAGTCAGAGGATGTAAAGAACTTGAATGTGTTCCAGTAATTATATATAATGTCAATCCACAAGCCCGGTCCAAAGTAAACTTGAAGTTTATGGCATATTGTCATGAAATTCATACTTAACTCTTTACTTCTTCTAAAACCATGTTTTATCTTTGCAAGCTATGGCTAATTTGTGTAAAAACAACTATAAAAAATGGATAATTCAGTGCTTGCTCACATTATAGCTAATTTCTTAGCTTCAAAATCTCACAAAATGGATGAATCATGGCACAATAATTCTACTGAATAAAGACTTCTTTAACAAAGCTGTGTACATGGGTCCACTATGCACTGGGACAGGTCCCTACGGAGCTGTACAAGCCTCAAAGCACCCCGGGGCCCTGTAGGTTTGGTAAATCGAGCCTCTTTTCATGCCTTGCAGGACTTATTAACCCCTCCCCCCTCTTCATTTCACTATTCCGGACAGTATTTTTTATTGAACCCTGGTCGGGAAAGTTTTTTTCGGCTTAAAATTTCTGATTTGTCGCAGGTTTTTTCAAAAAAATTAAAAAACCTGAAAAATGCTGCACGAATGAGTATTCGTCCCTCCAGGCTACTACTTGGTTCAACAACATTTTCCTGCAATAACAGTTTTAAGTCTGTTGTATTGGGTTTTTACTAGTTTCCACACCGTAAGTACTTTGTATCCAGTCTTTATAGCATTAGGTTAGTTTGATGACATATGTAGAAGGCAGTTTTCAAACAATGCCACAGATACTTGATTTTAGAGATTGGGCTTTGACCTGCTTTGTGGGACATTTATGAAATTTAAAAAAAATTTTTATCTGTCATTTATCTGTTTCATTATTACCCCCTGCTTTGGTTTTGAGCTTGCTGTTGTAGTGTGTATTTTTCCCAGCAGGATCTTCTTGTATTTTGCACTGCTTAACAGCCCTTCACTTTTAACAAAATGCTCAGTCTTGGTGCCCACTCCCTACTTAACTGGTGGGATGGTATTTGCTTGGGAATGGGTGTTAGAGTTATGACTAGAGATGGGGGGAATGTTCTAATGAAGGGGAAAATTCATTTGAATTTCGGGGGGAAAACTTCGTTCTGAACAAATTTGGGGGGGTTTCGCGGGGAACGAAGCGTGCTTTTGATTGATAAAATGGCTGCGAGCACATGATTAATGGGGCAAAAAAGTTGGGGGAAGAAAAGAGTACCCTAAAGAAGTGCAGAGATGGCCAAATCAGGCCGGGGGGGTTCTGTGCTCACCGCTTATATGTCCGGGCGCGACGCTGGAGTCATACTGCTTCTCTATACTTGCGGGGGGCGGCGGGCTGCTTATGTTTTCCCGTATAAAAAACTCCCTTTTATCAGCGATTTTTGGGGGGTTGTCAAGTTGTCTCAAGAGTTTTTTCGTTCAATTTTGATTTTGTGGGGTATAGGAACTGAGTCCAGTGTGCGTCATGCAGCTGCATGTACATTTTATGCTATTTGCTCATTTCTTCAACACATTGAATACCCAGGGTTATTAACCCTTTTTCTTTTGGTATTCAGTTAAAGAAACAGCGTTTTTTAAATCAAATATACTTAATTTTTGGTTTTGTCATTTCTTTTGCGCAATTTAGATCCGGGGTTAATTAAGCGTTGTTCGCTGTTGGGTCACAAAAAGAAACGTTTTTTTTTTACCCCCAAAAAGAAAAAAATTTTCCCGTAGCATAATTCAAAACGGGTTTTAAAAGTTTTTTGTTGGTGTCCTTAAAATCACGCCATTTTAAAGGTACAAAGTGGAAATTTTTTGGCGGCACTTTCTTTTGCGAATTTACACCAAGGGGTTTAACAAGTTTTTTTTCTGCAGTTGTATTAGAAAAAAAACGTTCTTTTTCACCCCAAAGAAAAAATTTTTGCTGTAGCAAAATTTATTTTCCGAAGGTTAATTCCCTTTTTGTGCTTTTAATTCAGTAAATAAGTTTTTTTTAAAGGGCCCAATACAAGTAAATTTTTCCCGGCCTTTTTTGGAGGCAAAATTTATTTCCAAGGGTTACCCCGCGTTATGGGTTCATTTGGAGTCAAATACAGGGTTTTGTATTTATATATAAGATACTTCTTCAAACAGGTCGTACATTTTTGACAAACAGTTGTCAGAAGGAGGTGGAGGCCTTACCTGCGGTGGGGGTGGAAAAACATTTTCCGGAGCAAGCCCGGTCGCAACAAGCAAGGGGCGTGCGCGGGGGCATCGGGAGCCAGAACTGCCCCGGGGTCATCAGGGGTGTGTGCAGCTCCCATGGTTTTGATTGGTTGCCTGGTCTCACTTCCCCAGAGACATCTGACAAACCCAGCCAAAGAGTCGGGGGACGTTTAGACACAACCCTTAGTTGGCATGGCCGGGGGGGGAAGCGGCCTCCCTGTTAAACCCCCCAACGGGGCCCTCCGGGTTCCCAGCCAGGATTACTATGGGTTGGGGTCGCGCCACATACCCGTGAGGGTGAAAAATTTTAGGAGGCAGTCAGCAGCTACTTGGCAGCGAAGAAATGGGCCCTATCCCCCCGCTTCTTGCAGTATGATGTGGGGTGGCATGGGGGGGTTTTTTGGCGAGCGGTAAGCCTTTGCATACCAAGAGTTGAGGAGGAAGCAGTGACAATCAAACACCCATGAAAAACATGGTGGTTTGAAACCCGTTTCTGCATTACATGTTTTTTTCAAATGCAGGTAGGAACGGAACTGAAGGAGACCATAACTCAGGGTTGTTTTAGGTGTTATTTTGCTTCTTTGCCATTGTTGCTGGAATTCAGAACAAAATGGAATGGGAAGAAAACAAAAAAAAAGACAGCTGCCCAAAAATGGCTTTGTATGAAAAAGGGGAGGCCTCCCCTGTAATGGTGGAAAAAGGAGGCCCCCCCCTGTTAAGGTGGAAAAAGGGGAGGCCCCCCCTGTTAAAGGTGGAAAAAGGGGGGGGTTCTCCCCTGTTAAAGGTAGGGAAAAAAAAAAAGGGGGGGCCCTCCCCCGTTTAAGGGGGAAAAAAGGGGGGCTTCCCCCCTTTTTAAGGGGAAAAAGGGGGGCCCCCCCCCGTTAAGGTGGAAAAAAGGGGGCCCCCCCGTTAACGTGGAAAAGGGGGGGCCCCCCCCCATTTCCTGTTTATAATTTTCCCCCGTTCAATAATTTCCCCGTTTAAAATATTTATTTCCGTTCTCAAATTTCCCCCTAAATTTTCCCTTTTAATTTTATTTGTTTATCTTTCCCCTGGTCATCAGTTCCTGTCTGGCCGTGTACCCGACCTTTTGCTCCCTTTCCTGACCTCGAATTTCCCCCCGCCTGCCCTGACCCGTTGGCCCGATTTGCTCAGCCCGCCTGACGATTTGTACCAGTTTTTATTTGCTGCCCCCGCAAGCAAGTAACGTCAGGGGTACATGGTGACTCCCGCCCAGCTGTCCATCCCCCTTTGTGGGGGTTGTTTTTAAAAAGGGACTACTTGTCCCGTCCCTGGCGTGGTTTTGGATCGTTGCGGGGGTCCAAAGTAGCCACACCGCTGTCTGTGACAACATGAAGCAGTGGGGAAAGACGTTATTATCCGTAGTCCTGGGACTTCCAAATAACGGTGCCCCCTAAAGGGCCTGGCAAAAGGCAGGTGTCACGCTGAGCTGCCCCTGGCCCACTTTAAAAATTTAAAAGGGGTGTACTCCGTCCCTTTTGGGTCATAATAAACCCTTAATAGCCTTTCCTGTTCATGGGTATTCCAACTTTTGGAGGTGGAAAATTTCCCCGATTTTGGGAAAAGTACATATCAGCCTAGTTGGGGGGGGGTGGTGTCGCTGCAGCTTAAGGGGGTGTGATTGGTGGTGTAAGAAGGCTGAAGTGCATGCAAAAAGTTTGCCCTTTGTCACGAGGGCCCCGGGAGCCCCCCGCCGGGATTTTGGGGGGGCCCGTGTGCCGCCCACGGGTTTTCCCCGGCTATGCCGGCCAAGGCTCGGGTCCCGGCCCCCCCTTACCGCCCGCTCCCCGTCCCCTCGTCCTTGGCGGCCGGTAGCGCGCCGCGCCTTGGCGGGCGCGCCGGTCTCTGGTGATTTTAAAAGGGGCCGTTCGCCAATTATTGGAAAGGGTGGGAGGGCCCTTATAAAACCCTTTCCCCGGTTACCTTTGCCGGATCTTTGGGCCCCTTTACTCCCTTTAGAAAAGCGTCTTTCCCTTCTAGCCGTCTTCCGTGTCCAAACCTTTCCTCCTGTTTCTCGACCACGAAACCTTTCCGTCTCCCCTTGCCCTTTTCGCCTGCCCCCCGACTTCCCCTACTCTCTCGTTTTTGAAACCACGCACTGCCTTGCTCCCAACCGCAAGCAATTCACGCCAGTGGGGCGACCGGGTGGGTTCTTTTGCCCCCCGCAAGTCCACCCCGGCTTTGCGGCGGGCTCGGTGAAAAAACCGGGGTTTTAACTTAGATTCCCCCCCCCTGGTTGGTTTTTTTTTTAAAAAAACCCCCCATCCTTGCGGGGGTTTCCAGCGGACCCATTTCCAGCATCCTTTAAAACCCTTTTTTAAAAAAGGCCCTTGAAAGATGGGTGTAAGACTTGAAAAACCTGATTGACCCTTTCCTGTGGGGTGACTTCGTTCCCCCAGGGGAATCATCCTGTCCCCCCCCTTGACCCACCCCCAAAAACCCCTTAAAGGGCCCTTTTCCCCCCTGTTCAATAATTTCCCCCCCCGTTAATATTTTTATTTTTGGCCCAAAAAATTTTCCCCCCTCTTAATATTTTATTCCTGTTCACCCCAATTTCGCCCCTTTTTAATATATTTTTCCTGTTCATCAATTTCCACCTGTTCTAAATTTCCTGTCTGCCCTTGTACCCGCCCTTTTCGGGCTATGTTACCTGACCTCAAAATCTCCGCCCCTCCCCCTGACCTTTGGCCTGCCCCTTTTAAACTTCGAGTTTCCCGTTTTTTACGATTGGGGTCCCTTCGCGCCCTTGGCTGCCACCGGAAAGCTGTCCCCCCCCCAGGGGGTCCCCGCCCCCCCCGGAGGCCCTCCCCCCCGGGCAAAAAGTCTTTCCTGCCTTGCACAGGCTCTGGTAAAAAACCAGGACCAAAATTTAGCCCCTGCCCCCTGGCGGGGGCCGCTACCCCCCGCTTGCGGGGGGTCCAGAAAAAGCCCCAATCCCGTGTCTTTTGCAATGGCTAAAGTGAAGCCAATTTTCCCTTTCCCCATTCTTTGAATGGGGCAACCCCCACCACTTAAAAAAGGGAGGGACTGCAGTCCCTCCAATTGGCGGGAGCAGGGTCAGTTTACTGCACTTGGGGTTGGCTAAAACCTTTTTTGCGGGTTTTTGGAAATCCTCTCGGTAAAAGACTGCGGGCCCCCATGGTACCAGGAGAAAGGATTCCCCTGGACTGGAAAGATGTTTGTAATGGGACGGGATTTGGGCCCTTCGGCAGAGGTGGTGAAGCCAGACTGCCTGAAATGGGAGGGTGCCCTGGGTGCTACAGCGGTTGGGACAGGATGGCCCACCACATCTGAAAACGTATGGTGACACTGAGGGATGTTGTTTGCGGGCCGTTGTATAACGTTAGGCCCCTTTGGTCACGCTTTATTTTTCGGGCCACAGATTCGAATAAAAGCCAGGGTTCGCCCCCATTTTGTGTCTTAGCAAAAAACTGGACAACCCCCGAGTAGGTGATTTTACCCCCAAAAGCTCCCGCATGATAAAATTTTAAAACCGGGCCGCTGACCGGGGAGCCCCCTTTCCCCCCCGCCAAAACTGGGCCCGGCAAAGTGGGGGGGTCTAAATCGTACCCCGTTTGGCCCCCAAACCCTGCAAATGCTGCCACCCTGATGACTCCCGGCCACACAAAACCCACTTACGGGCTGGCCACTGCCTGAAAAACCCAACTATTTCTCTCTTTCCTAGGGTAAAGGGTTAACCCCCCGTACAAAGAAAGGGCTGGGTCAGCTCATAGCATCCTTTGGGTTTCAAAACCCCCAATTTTGCTGATGACACCCAATTTACATCTCCGGTCCAGACTTTAACCCCCTACTCTCCCAAAATCCCCGATTTTCTGTCGTCCAAAGCCTCCTTCTTCTCCCCCCATCTCCGAAAACTTAATTTTAAAAATAACGAATGCTTTCCCAAACCCCGGGGCAAAAGGGTTTGTCGAGGGTTTGGGGACAGCGAAGGGCCCCCCCCCCCCACCCCTTCCCCCCAAGGGAGAAAAGGGGGACGAGGAGGCATGGGTGGGGTGAATTTTTTTCCCTTAGGGGGGCACTTTATGCCCCTTTTTTTAACTAGGGCACCAGAATAAAAATTTTCCCCGGCCCCGTCTAACTTTTTCCCCGGGTCCCATGGGCGATCGGCCCACATCGATTTTTGTTTGCCTGTCAACCCCCCGTCCTCCCTCCAAGGAGGTTTTTTTCCCGTTTCAAAGGCCCTGACCGCTGCAACATAACCCCTTTACTGCAATCTCCTAAACACTATTTGCCCCCTTCTTCAAGAAGTAGCGGGTGGGCCCTTTCCCCCCCTCTTTGTGCCCACTGTCCTCAAATATTGGTTCCCCTGTATAGTGGGTTTTCAAAGGCCACACACATAGTAGTTTTTTTGGCTGTGGGAAGTGAAAAGGGACAGAGGTGGGGTTGGGGGACAAAGGGGGAGCCCTCAACCCGTCCCGGGGCCCGCCAACAAGGGGGTTTTTTTTGACAAACCCCCGACTCTTTGGGTTGGGGGTTTTCAATGTATCTGGGGGAAAAGAAAAAATTGGGCCTAGTGTGTGGTAACACATGGCCGGAAAAAATGACCCCAATGCTTTGGAAATGAGGGTGATCCTGCTGTGATTTTCCCCCCTTAAATGTGCCCCGATCTGTGGTGGCTCGGGAACCCTACTGGTTCTTTGATGCTATGGGGGATCGTACCCCACTTTTTTTTTTTTTCCAGCTGTCCCGCCATGATTTAACAGCTACATTCCCACCTTTAGTTTTTTTTGGGCCCTTTTTTTCCCCCTTAAGTGTTTGGGAAATTTTTTTAGTGAAGCGATTCTAAAGCGGGCAGTCATTGCGTGTCCTAAAAAAAACACAACATTGATGGGGGGATCAAAACCCAAACTCCCCGGCAATTTTTGGCATTTTCACAACGTTTAACCCGCACCCCGCAGGCTCTGTGGAGCCCGGAAAAAGCTGTTTTTTTAACGCGATTCGTCCCGAAGCAATTCGGACCGAAACTAATTTTGTTGGAAAATTCGGCGAAGTCGGCGAATCGAATTTTTGAGAAATTCGCCCATCTCTAGTTGTGACACATACATAGCCTTTCTGACTACAAAACCATATCACAGATACATGACCTGTCATTCATTTTGTTTTTCTGTAGCAATAGATGTTTCTAATCACCTTCCAACACAGACCAGCTGTATACAGAACTTGTGATATGGTCATACCTTCATTCCAGTCTCAAAATATCCTTTTTCCTCTTTTTTTCCCCCTTTTTTTCTTTTCTTCTTTTTTTTTCTCTTATTTCAATTCCCCTCTCTTTTTCTTTCTTGATTGGGACACCTAGTATAAGGTAGTCCTTTTGATTGTTTAGTGGTGAAGTCATTATTAGCCTTGGTATTTTCTAGCCTCTATATTCTATACAGGGTAGGCTGCATATAACAAAGTTTATACATGGTGCATAGAGTAGTCAAACACATTTGGACAATTCTGCCCTACTAAATTTACAGACATGCACATCTGGGAGAATGATACACATGGAACGAGATAGTTCAGTTCATGCACAGGTATATAAAGAAGACACCGGGACATAAGGATGTTATACTGGAGATCCCACTTGCCTGATTGCATCTTACTATTGATTTTATTGGTCAGTTTACCTGTCATTTATGTATATTATGTGATTGATTGGTGGAGGGTCTAATCATACAGTTGATAATGTTATTTTTGATTATGTTCACAATCTGAATGGTTGATTTAGAGGAACCATCCTGTTAAGATGTATATCACGTAAGGTTGACACTTTTTTTTATGCTTGACAAGGACCCACTGTTAGGGTCGAAACATTGCAGATTTTTGTACTGGGATTTTTGATAAAATAAAGAGCACCCATGCTGACGCCTACTCTTGATTTTGTTAATCATTCCAGTCTCAGTCACTGAACTCTGCAGCTCCTTCAAAGTAATTGTTAGCCTCCCTGTGACTTTTCCCATATGTTTTCTTGACTTGTCTCTATGTTTTGAATGATTGCCTTGTCTAGCCAGTGCATAGATGACATGATATAACTTGTTTCAGTGCTCACTGGGACAACCAAATAAAAATACTGACAAGAACAATCAATGCAAATATTACATAATTACATTGTCAGTATGGTTGAAGAAAGACATATATCTTTCAAATTCAGTGAAGGGTGGGCAAAAGATATGGATGAAAGGAGGGGTATAGTAATTTTAGAGCTATGTTTCCTCCTATTGTTCAAGAAATATGAAGCCCAAAAGACATGAACCAATCTGCCCTAAAAGGAACCGTTCAAACTTAGAGTTTCGTAAAGCTTCATAATTCTTAATATTATTTTGTTGCAAATAATTGCCTAACCCTTTTTGAAGCCCTCAAGCAGCTACTCCACAGATTTACCTTTCTGATGGTAAAAAAGGCTTGTCCCATGTGGAGATTGAACTTTTCTTTCTCCAGATTAAAGGAGTTCCACCTTTTTCTTTTTACCATATTTTTTTGGGGAGGCGACTGTTATTGGTGCTCCCGCAACCATCACATCGGGTCGCAGTTGCACCTGTCTCTCCGGGTCACTCACTTCTGTCTCCGCATGTGGCGCCACATCCCGCATGTTGGGGTGTGGACGCCCTCACGGTCCTGTTCCCCACATCACGTACTCACCTGTCCTTGCTCCCTGCACTGTCTCTGTCAACTGGCTCTGTTAAATTTAAAGGGCCAACACGCAGGTAATTGGATAATTGCCAGACACTGATCCTATTTTACCCAGTTCCACCTGACCTTCCTTCCAGATCTTCAGTTCCCTTTGCCTGTTGAAAAAGCGTTTTACAGCATTGTTTCCTTTTACTGTGTACCAGATCTTCTTGCCTCCGTCCCTCGATCACGATTCTTGCCGCCTGCCTTGACCTTCCTGCCTATCCTCAACTACGAGCCGGCTTAGTAATTCTGTACCGCATTACACCTCAGCTGCCACCACAGACAATTTGCGCCAGTGGTAGCGACCTGGAAGTTGCCTCCCGCAGCGAGTCTATCTGGTGAAAACCAGTGGCCCCTTACACTCCGCTCCCTGGTGCAGCTTATACTATCACTTGCAGTAGCTCAATGGATCCATTACATCAGGTCGTTACAGCGACATATGGATTCATGCAAATTAATCACGTCTCTCCTTTGACATCTCTTCTCAAGACTAAATAATTTAAATTTTTTAACTATTCCCCTAAATAAAATCCACGTCCCATATCCATTTAGTTGCATGTCTATGTATTTTCCCAACTCCAGGGCATCCCAACTATGAACTGAACTGCATATTCTGAGTGAGGCTGCACCAATGCTTTGTGTAGCGGTAATATTATGTATTGGTCCTGCAAATCCTGCATTTTTATGTACAAGACAATATCTTGTTGGCTTTAGCGGAAGTAGATTGACATCACATGTTGTTCTGTAGTCTATGATTTACAAATACACCCAGATTCTTCTCAACAAGAGACTCTTTCAGTCTTTTACACCAAGGACATATTATACCTGTATATAATTAGTAACCAGATTTCTAAAGCTACCAACTTTGCGTTACCCATTAGCCATTTATGAAGGACATTTTAAACACTTTAGCAAAGTCCAAAAACTCTATCCACTGCTGCCTCTCTACCCAGACACATACTTCTGTGAATAGTCCTTTAAGAGCCCCTCAAATAATTTCCCCACAACAGGTACTAAACGTATTGGTCTATAATTATCTAGGCAAGACCTAAAGCACTTTTTAAAGATGTTAACCATACTGACTTGTACCAGTTTATATAAATAATATGAACCGAGACACAGCAACAACTGAACAGATTTCTTCAAGAACTCTTGGGTGTAATGCACCTGGTCCCAGAGCCTTATACACATTTGGTTTATTTAACTTGGCTTGGACCATATCTACATTCAGCCAATTAAAAGAATACTTCTATGAGAAAGGTATATTTTATATTTGTTAAAGCCAGTATTCCTGGAAAGCTTTTTTTTTTCTTTTTGGCTGTATTTATTTATTCCTTGATTTTGGCAGCCCTATGCAATTAAAAATAACATAAAATATTGTACTTTTCTAGATATGATAATAAAGAGATAAAATTCCTAAAAAGCAGGACAGACAAAACTCACTTTACTGCAGCTGCTGTTTATCTCTATGTAGTTCTCATTACAAATAGTATATTGACATAACAATTGATCTATAGTCCTATGGACGAGTATAGATAAGATTAGACTAGACTGACCGTCGTGTATAAAAGGACAATGGGTTAATCTTTTTCTGCATTGGGTGTTTCCAGCTTTCTTCACACTAATCAGGTTCTGCTGAAAAGGATTAGACCTCTCAGGCCCCACTGATAAAAATAACACCTTTTAGGCCATAGTTAGACTGTAATAAACCGTCAAGCAAATCTCTAACTGCTGTGCTTTCTATGGCCAAAGAGGGGATGTCACAGAGGCAAGCCAGGAAGGTAAGTATATAGGGGAACTTTAAAAAATTATCTAAAAAAAATAACCACCCAAATAAAAAAAATAAAAACAATACATATAATAGATACATGCTACCTGTCAATATGTGAAGACATTTTTTTATGTCTGTTGATGTATTAACAGCACCGGCCTACATCAGCACTGGCAACGCCTACACCTGTTACTTTATCTTGTTTCATATATACAAAGCTAAGGATCCCAGCTTTTTTTTTTTCATTTGTAGACTGGACAAATTTGTTGAATAGAGTTCTTTCACTTAGTACTGTATAAGAATAATTTCGGCAACTTAATTAATTGTAGTCCTATTGGGCCTTGGGACTGCAGTAGTCTGAAGATTGAGCAAAAGCAAAAACAATCTAACATTAGCCAAGGGACTGTACACTGTTGCTATGAAACATTTCAAATAATAGAATGATATTAGAAATTGTCATTTATGTAATTTCCTTCTATGTTCTTTAACCTTTTTTTTAATTGACGAACTGATGAATTGTTCTGAATTTCTATTAAAGCAACAACTTAATTCAGTTTTGTTTAGATAAAATAAAAAGGGACATTATGAGGACATGAATAATGACAAAGATATTTATCTGTCATTTTTCAACATTTATCTTTTTCTCACAATTATCCAGTCCAGTCCTATCACTCTGAACAGTTAAAATATTCTCTGTGTCAAATGCCATGTGAACTAAATTTTAATAACTAACACGCCTGCAATTATTAGGTGTCGGTTGACAATGCTATTGCTTCTATTATTATTACATATGCTGATATGTAGGGTTGTAGCATGATCAGTCCTAGAGATTAGCATAATACAAGCAGGTGGTTATGTAATTTAATGCAAGTTTACAAGTTGTTACTTGTGTGAGTGTTTCTATAATTCTACTACATGGACCTTTGAGAAATGGGGGTCTGTAATTCTAATTAATTCTCATTCCTCATGGATCATAAAATGTGCCATTTACGTATTTTCCACACTGCTCCATTAGATTTCAGATTTATTTGTTTTCGGTATATTCTACATAGTCTACTTAAAATGTACATGAATTTTCCATTAGATTTTTGTATAAATATGACAGTTCCAGTTCTCAGATAACAATATTCATGTTGCATGATGCATATAGGGCGACAGGTGTGCACGGAGCAGCATCAGTAGTCTAGCGTCATTTCAGCCCAAAAACTGGCGCAGCCCTGTGCACCCGATGTATGAGCAGACACACTCCAAAATTAGGCGCATCATAAAGCGCCCGTGGCACTTTGTAATGTGCCTAATATTTGGGGGTGTTCTGGAGGCGTGTTGCACTACAACCATAGTATTCTATACATTTATGACAAAACCAGGCGTACTACTGCTGGAACATGTAGACCAATTTTAAATTGGTCTACCTGAGCCTGATTTGTCATTTTGGAGCTCGAAAGTGCATAATCTATGACCCGAAGTAGAACAGGTTCATAGAGGGCGGCATGTATGAACGGGGCTGCGCCAGATATCTGGCGTCTTTTCATCCCGATATCAGGCCCACATGCCATATGGCACTTTGTAATGCGCCTGATTTAGCGAAGATATAAATTTATAGCCATTCCTAGGTGCATTCCAGCTGGAGCAGGTATACCACTTTGAAAGTGGTATACCTGAGCCAGAAATGAGCTAGAATGCACCTGACTTCATAGATCATAGATACTAATGCGCCTGGTCGCCAAAAATCATACATGTTGCCCATAGTTGTCTCCAGGGCTGCCATCAGGAATTTCAGGGCCCCATACAGCCAAATTGTCTGGGCCCCCTTGCTGTCCCAAAAAACAAAAAAAAATCGTAGCGTGGTGGGGGGTGGGAAGGGGGGCTTTTTTTCTAGATCACCTTGGGATATATTTTTTTCTCTATCGGGTACTTATAAACATGATCACTGGAACAATATACTATAGCACTCGTGCACTGCAGTATATTGTTATTCTAGCAATATACTATCACGCCATTCTGCTGGCTACAGTTAGGCCCTTCAGTGGAGTGAGCCATACATCCTGCAGAAGTTTCTGTGACTAAAAAGTTGGAAGAAAATTCTGCAGGAAGCAAACCGGACAGCAAAGAAAAGCATTAAAAACACAAATTATGTGCCCCCCCTTACCTGACTAAAGTATAATGTAAGCAAATAGTGTGTTCCCTTACCTGCTCCTGACAGATGGACGCAGGGATGGCCTCCGGGACATCTTTCCGCTAGTATGGTACCCACGTAACCAAAGACGTCTCCTCCAGGGACACCAATAGTGTACCGGTGTCACCACCCTGCACCTGGACCAGGTACCAGCGTAGGAATAATAAGCTTCAGCCTCGGCCCACCCTGCCCAGAAACAGCCAGTCAGGAGCACAGACATCATCTCACATCTTATTTATCTATCAATCTATCTACCTATGTCATATCTATCTCATCTTAATCTCCTATTTATCTTCTAAAAATCTCTCTATCAATTTATTTCGTATCTATCCATCCCATATCTATCTATCCATCAAGTTTATATATATATATATATATATATATATATATATATATATATATATATATATATATATATATTTCACATATCTATCACCTATCTCATATTTATCTATCTCCTATCTATCTATCTATCTATCCCATATTTATCTCTCTATCTCATATCTATCTATCTATCTATCTATCTATCTATCTATCTATCTATCTATCTATCTATCTATCTACGTATCTCTTATCCATCTATCCCATATCTATCTATGTATCTCATATCTATCTATGTATCTCATATCTATCTACGTATCTCATATCTATGTATCTATCTATCTATCTATCTATCTATCTACGTATCTCATATCTATGTATCTATCTATCTCCTAACTATCTCATATCTATCTATCCATCTGTATATCTCATATCTATCTATCTATCTATCTATCTATTTGTCTATTTTATATCTATCTACCTATTATTAATCTCATCATCTGACACAGTAAGGTATAAAAGAATTTGCAGTTTGACAATTTTTATAATTTAGGCTAGGTATAGACCATGTATACACACACTACATACAAAATATATACACACGTGCTACACGCACTTTATACACACAATGTATACACGCTGCACACACACAAACAGTATATACACATGCTATATACACAATCACTATTTACATACACAGTATACTTATACATGCAGTATATACACATACATTCAATATATACACTCAAAGTATATAGACATACACAGCATATATATACACAGATCCATATACAGTATATACACATATCCATATACAGTATATACACATCCATGCATTCACAGTATATACACACATCCACATAAATTATATACACACATCCATGCACACACAGTATATACACACATCCATGCACACTATATACACAGCCATGCACACATAGTATATACACACATCCATGCACACATAGTATATACACACATCCATGCACACATAGTATATACACACATCCATGCACACATAGTATATACACACATCCATGCACACATAGTATATACACACATCCATACACACATAGTATATACACACATCCATGCACACATAGTATATACACACATCCATGCACACTATATACACACATCCATGCACACATAGTATATACACACATCCATGCACACTATATACACACATCCATGCACACATAGTATATACACACATCCATGCACACTATATACACACATCCATGCACACTATATACAGACATCCATGCACATAGTATATACAGACATCCATGCACACATAGTATATACACACATCCATGCACACTATATACACACATCCATGCACACTATATACAGACATCCAAGCACACAAAGTATATACACACATCCATGCACACATAGTATATACACACATCCATGCACACATAGTATATACACACATCCATGCACACATAGTATATACACACATCCATACACACTATATACACATCCATGCACAGTATACACACACATCCATACACACTATATACACATCCATGCACACATAGTATATACACACATCCATGCACACATAGTATATACACACATCCATGCACACATAGTATATACACACATCCATGCACACTATACACACACATCCATGCACACTATATACACACATCCATGCACACATAGTATATACAGACATCCATTCACACATAGTATACACACACACACACACACACACACATATCCATACACACTGTATAAACATCCATGCACAGTATATATCCTCACACATACACATTCATACACAGTGCAAACATACATACACTTACTTTACATACTGTTAAAACAAGCAGCCCTGCTGCCGCTGCTGCTGCACTCCTGGGCCCCCTCTGCACATGTGACCGGCCCCCTCCCTCCCCCTTGCAGGGCCCCGACTCTCTACACAGGCAGCCAGTGATGCTGCTGCCAGACTATTCACCCCGCGGAGCCGCCTCCGCAGTGTCTCAGCAGCATCCCGGCTGCCTGTGCGGCACTCTCTGCCACCACTGTGTGCCCAGGGATGCTGAACAATTTGAATCCATGAAGCTCCGCCTCCAAGGGGTGGGGCCTCACGGATTCAAGTTATTCGCATCCCTGGGCACACAGACAGAGGAGGAGGGCCCGGCTCCGGCTACAGCAGGGATCATGTAAGTAGAAGATCCTGTAGCGCAGCTGAGCTGGGATCACGGGCCCCCTCCCAGCTCCGCCGACACTCGCCGGCCGACACAGGGCCCTATGTAGAGCGCGGCGCTCGGCTGCGCCGTGCTCTACTATGTGGTGTATGAAATAAGCGGGCCTGCTTGAAGCGGGCCCCTTATTTCTCCGGGCCCCGTACAGGAGTACCGGTTGTACCCCCTGTACGGCGGCCCTGGTTGTCTCAAAGAAACCTACTTATACACAGATGCAGCAACCCATATTTCAATGCATCAATAAATGGAAGTGCAGTATTGGTGTGGTTGATTGCTCTGCCTCCAATGCAAGATTCATTGGCCATATGACTTTGCAGGCATCTTGGTGGCCGCATAGGAGGTGGGGCTACCGGCAGTTCCCCGGCTGCAACGTCTATTATTATCCTTACTATCATAGTTCCTGCCCTGTTTTCTTTTTCTTGACAGACCAGTCAGTGATCCTTATATGTGTGTTTTAGTAAATACTTCCCTATTACACTATATAATAACACTATAATAATACACTATATAACTATATAACACTATATAATAACAATTCAAGATCATGTTTTTAGAACACAATTTTGTACCTTACTCTATTATTCTAAAAATAAAAACTAGATGTTACCATTTCCCTTCTTAAAGGGGTGTGTCCCTGCAAAGTCTGGCCCTATCTGCACTGACCGGACATTGTCAGAGTATTTAGGTCCACACCTTAAATTACTTAGCACCTAGACTTTGGAATTGGTATTTAATTGGTGAATACAAGTATTTACTTAAACAGACATTTCAGGAGATCCTTTTCAGCCCCTTGCTGACCAGCCTATTTTATGCTTTAACAACAAAGCAATTTCTTTTTTATCTTTGCGTTTTAAAAACTTTAACTTTTTATTTTATTTATTACATAGCCAAAAGGGGGCTTGTTTTTTGCAGGACGCATTTTATTTTAATGTCAATTTTGAGATGCCTATAACTTATTGATTAACTTTTATTAACTCTTTCTTGGGAGAAAAGAAAAAAATAGCAAATCCTCTTTTTGAATCTTAAATTTACTGCGTGGTAAAACTAGCATAATAAACGTATTCTTTAGGTTAATGCTTTTCCAGTGAAACCAAATATATGTATATATTTGTTTGTAGGTTTTATTACATTCACAGAATAAAAATAAATTTTAAAATAGTTGGTTCTATTTGTAGGTATATATGACTTTTTAATTGCTTTCTCTTCTGGTTTTTGGGAAGTGAATGAATAAGAAAGAAATGTAACTTGGCATTTTATTAGTGTTTTTTTGTTTGGTGCTCAGTGAGCAGATTAAATGATGTGATAATTTCATAGTTTGGGCTGCTACACAAAAGTGCTTGTACATGCAGTTGTTTGTTGGCTTATATAATATACTGCATTAGTGTTAGGGTATGTTCACATGGCTTATTTTGCCATGTATTTTGGCGTGCATTTTGCCATGTATTGCGCTTTATACGCGGTAAAATGCGTTCCGCAGTTACAGTAATTCATAGCTCTCATAGAGAGCTATGGATTACGTGTCATCTCCCCGCGCATACAATACGATCGTATTTTATGCGTGGGGAGAGAATTGACATATCGCGCCGCTGACAATGCATGTTAATGGAACCGGCCGGGTGCCGGCCTACCTGTGCTTTGGAATTACGCACTGATAAGCGCGTGCTTCCAAAAGACCCGGCGTATTGCGGCGCGTACTTTACGCGCCCCAATATACCATGTGAACATACCCTTACAGGGTATTATGCCAGTAGCAGTACTGCATATACACAAACACATTAGATACCCTATCCTTTTTAGAGTAATCATGAATAAAATAATTATAGTCATAGAAAATGGTAGTGAATCGACCAATAAAAGCAGATGCAAGTTAGTCCACATTTTATACATTGTATTAGAATTAACACCATACATGCCAATTCTCCCACTTTTGGTAGGGGGGTCCCGCTAATGGGGGTCCCCCCCTGCCACCCTGACAGAGCTGGCGAACCTTCCACTGTCAGCAGGCAGTGGGGGTTCTTTAAATGACCGTGGCGCCGGCGTCGCTTCTACAGGCGGGTGAAGTGGCCGCTGCAGCCGCTCATCCGCCCGGCAAGTCTCACTGACTTGTGTGGCCGCAGCCGCACAGTCAGTCAGCAGCTGCACGCTCCGTGCAGCTGCCGTACAGGGAGGAGGCAGGAGGGATCGTTTTCCTCCTGCTTTCTCCCCTGTATATACAGCGGCCGGTTGGCGCTGTACATACAGATCAGCGTTGCAGGGGCGTGACGCACAGATGTACTCACTCCCCCTGCGACACTGAGGAGATCGTCGGGAGCTGGACGCGCTGCAAGGAGCCTCTTGAGGTGAGTAGTTTTTATTATTTTATTTTTTATTATCTATTGAGGGCACTACCTGGCTACAAAGGGGGGACTACCTGGCTACAAGAGGGTATTACCTGGCTACAAAAGGGGAACTACCTGGCTACAAGATGGCACTACATGGCTATAAAGGGGGCACTATCTGGCTACAAGGGGCCCTACCTGGCTACCCGAGGGCACTACCTGGCTACAAAGGGGGCACTACCTGGCTAAAAGGAGGCACTACCTGGCTACAAGAGGGCACTACCTGGCTACAAAGAGGGCACTACCTGGCTACAAAGAGGGCACTACCTGGCTACACGAGTGGAACTACCTGGCTACAAGGAGGCACTACCTAGCAACAAGAGGGCACTACCTGGCTGTAAGAGGGCACTACCTGGCTACAAGGGAGCACTACCTGGCTACAAGAGGGCACTCACTGGCTTAAAAGGGGGCACTACCTGGCTACAAGGGGGCACTACCTGGCTATAGGGGGCACTACCTGGCTATATGGACACTACCTGGCTATAGGGGGGCTGCTTACTGGCTATAAGGGCACTACCTGGCTAGAGGGGCATCTACCTGGCTTTCTTCCAGAGCTGTTATGCATTTAACTGACATCAAGCAAATATGTTATGAATTTAGGTGAAGTGGGTGTGGCTTTTTCAAAGGGGCGTGGTGCACCAACAAGCTGGGCGTGGTCATGTAAATTTTTTTGCCGCGGGGCGCTTCGCAAGGTAGTGGTGCTCTGCTGCACACCTCTATCCCGCTCTGCTCGGGAACTCACATGCGGAGGTATAGCACTTACAGCACTACCAGGAACACCCAACCCCTTTCCAAGGTAGGAAGCTTGAAATCGCGCTGATATTCACGTTTATCGAGGTTCCGATCGGATATGATCTTTTCCCTTAAAATCTTATCAACAATCGTAATCGCGGATTCAAATCCATTTTCGCAGCTTTCTGTACTTTTGGCGGCCAGCCAATCAGCGCAGAGCACAGAAGGGGGTCAATAACATCACCAGTGGGGGGTGTAGGGATCTCATTGGCTGCTAAAATCACATGACCCTGTTTTATCTATGTCACGGCACTTCCTGCTCACCGCCATTAGCTTCCACACTGTGAACAGAATGGATAGCTGTCTCTCTGCTCAGCTTTTTTCATAGTTAGCAGACACTCTTTTCCCAGCGCTTTCACCAATGAAAGGCTGATATATAGATTAGTTAGGTTAGGGTACAGCAAGATTAGGCAATTCTAGTCAGTATTAGTCAGAGATTTGGATACAGCTGCAGTGCCTTAAACTTCCTTGGTTCAGTTTCTGAGGAGGGGGGGCGCTTGGTTCGAGGGGGGAGGGGTAGCTGCTGCATCAGACAAATCTCTGTGAGATAGCAGCATATTTTTTCTGCATTGCTTTAAACTACTTGGAAGCAGTTTCTGAGGAGGGGGGCCGCTTGGTTGTGGGGGGAACTTCTGCATCATACATAGCTACGTTAATCTTTCATAAGAAAACACGGTTCTATACAGTTTTATTCTGGAAAATGTCATTCCTTGGCCACAACTTCTGTGCTGCAGTGTAATATCGACAACCAGTATACAGGACACTTTAGAAATCAGCCCTAAACCGAAATAGCTTTGATACACAGCTTTATGGCAGAAGACTTCATTCCGTACCCGAAATACGCATGCAGCAGATTTTAATTTGGGAGGGGGGGGGGGGGCAGCCGGTGTAAAAGACCCCATTCTTCCATAAGACCCAATTTCCAGGCTATTCCATAGAAAAAAAATCCTGTTTATAATCCTTAATGCTTGTCGCATAAGTCCACATTGCTTAGCTTTTCTGTAGAAAAAAGTCAATTGCTAGTCCTACTTGGCAGTTCTAAGTTAAAAGGACTGTAGGAAGAACACTGTTGATTGGTTGTCAGAGTTGTTCCACAACACCTTATTTCATAGATATTCCAAAGAAAAATATTCTATTTGTACTCCTGGTTGTCAGTTGTCAGAAAAGATCACATTTATTAGGTATTCCTTAGAAATAATATCTATTTCTACCCCTGGTTATCAGTTGTGGGGAAAGACCACATTTATTACATATTCCGTAGAAAGAAGTCAATTGCTAGTCCTACTTGGCAGTTCTAAGTTAAAAGGACTGTAGGAAGAACACTGTTGATTGGTTGTCAGAGTTGTTCCACAACACCTAATTTCATAGATATTCCATAGAAAAAATATTTTCTTTGTACTCCTGGTTGTCAGTTGTCAGAAAAGACCACATTTCTTCAATAATCCGTAGAAAAATATTCTATTTGTACTTCTAGTTATCAGTTGTGGGAAAAGACCACATTTATTACATATTCTATAGAAAAAAGTCAATTGCTAATCCTACTTGGCAGTTCTAAATTACAAGGACTGTAGGAAGAACACCGTTGATTGGTTGTCAGAGTTGTTCCACAACACCATATTCCATAGAAAAATATTCTATTTGTACTCTTGGTTTTCAATTGTCAGAAAAGACCACATTTATTAGGTATTCCATAGAAATAATTTCTATTTCTACACCTGGTTGTCAGAAAAAAACGCATTTATTAGATAATCCGTAGAAAAATATTCTTTTTGTACTCCTGGTTATCAGTTGTGGGAAAATACCACATTTATTACATATTCCGTAGAAAAAAATCAATTGCTAGTCCTACTTGGCAGTTCTAAATTACAAGGACTGTAGGAAGAACACTGTTGATTGGTTGTCAGAGTTGTTCCACAACACCATAGAAAAATATTCTATTTGTGCTCTTGGTTGTCAGTTGTCAGAAAAGACCACATTTATTAGGTATTCAATAGAAATAATTTCTATTTTAACCTGGTTTCAAAAAAAAAAAAGCTTTATTAGATAACCCTTAAAAAATATTCTATTTGTACCCCTGGTTGTCATTTTGGGGAAAAGCCCCACATTTATTACATATTCTAGAAAAAAGTAAATTTGCTTTTCCACTTGGCGGTTGTAAATTCAGGGACTAAAGGGAAAGAAGACTGTTATTTGGGTTAAAATTCCCCATAAGACCACTTTTCACAGATATTTGATAAAAAACAATTTGTTTCTAATCCTGTTCCAGTTGGAAATTATAGGGATTTAAGAACACTTGTTTTTGCTGTTTTGCAGCATTCTTCAATAAGAGACTGTGAAAAAAATTTTAGCCCTTTTTTAAAAATTTTATCTTTCTAAAATATGGAGGAAGGGGGGGTGGAAGCGAGAAAGAAGGGGGGGGTTTTGGAGCTAGGAATGAGAGAAAGTGTACTTCCAGTGCTGGACAACACGCAAGCGAGCACATCATCATTTGCAGGACCTTCGGCCTGTCATCGCTGGTTTTTCCTGTGAATCTTCATAATGAGGAGTGTCCCAATCTGTTTCGTGGTTAACCAACCTGCACCAGCGGTTTTTATTCCTCCCTTCAGTCACGGCCACAAATGTCGTATCATCACATGTCAGCATCATCCAAACCCTGAAGCAAACCAGCCCAAAAATTAACCCTGACTGACCATTTTTGATAATCCTGTTCAAAAAGACTCTTTGAGACACAATGGGGTTTGGGGATAAGAAGGCATTTAAAAAGATCAAGAGCCCGAGAGGATGATTTTTTTGCTTGAGCTTAATCACGATCCCTCAGAGGGGGAAAAGGGAAGGGTTCCTCTCTTTGGGCTGGACCCCCTTTTTAAAGGTTTTGTAAAAAGGAAAAAAGGGGGCAAAAGGCGGGGAACCCAGTATATGTTTTCAGACCCTTCCTTAACATGAAATTCTGCCTTTGAAAACATACAGGGCCATCTAAAAGAAGGGCGAATTGTGACATTAAGGGTATGGGAACCGTACAAAAAGGCATGCCACCAAAAATTGTATCATGCAAGATGCGGGATTACAATTTTAAAAACACATGTTTGGGGTCTAATTGGAACAAGCAATAATGGAAAACCCCTTCCCCAAAAGAAAAACGTCCGTTGTGGAGACATTCCCACTCCAGAGCAGAGAGAGTTTTTCCACTCGTCAAGGGGAAAAACCAAGAGGAAAAAAAAAAAAGGAACCAGGGAAAGGGCGCCCCTTGGGGTGGGGTGGGCCAGGGTTGCCAAGGAAGCCCACTTCCCCCCAACTTGGGGAAAGGAACCTGAACCCTTGAGCCCATTCCCACCAGTTTATGTGACAATACCTTTGAAAATATTCCTTGTTGCTTAAGCATAAGGATGTAATGGTGCACAAAGGGCTTTTTTGTTTTTCATATGGGGGGAAAAAGCGCTTGGGTATGGCGAAATTTCTCAAGTGTACTCAGGTTGGACTGTTTTGAGGAAGGCTCGGGTCTTACTCATGCTTCCGGCTTTCAACACTGCTTCTTTGATGCAGCGGTGCTTTTTGTTCATTGGCCCTCCCCGTCTACCGTCTCCTTTTTCTTGCCAAATTTTTTTGGGGTTTTCATAAGGGATTTTTGGCGGGTTTTTTTTTAGGGTCATGTGCTTTAAAAGACAGCGAACCAATGTCCTTTTCAAAAAAATCTTTTTTTTGAAATCGCCACTTTCCTGAAAAATTTTATTAGATGGCAGAAGGGAAATTTTGCTGCTTTTGTGGTAGGTCATGTAAAAGACCCAAATAGTAGGTTGTATTAAAAAAGCTTAATTCACATATCTTATATTTTTGCTAATTTTATTGAGTCTCCAAAAAGTCTTTTTTGCTGCTTTTTTTTGGGGCAAGCTGCTGTAAAAGATAGCGATACCCCAATTCCTATTTAAAAAATCTTTTTTTTGAAATGTCATTTCTTTTTCCCGCAAATTTTTTTTGATGGTCAATAAGGGCATCTGTGCTATTTTTGGGGGATGCCCCCCTCTAAAAAATTTCAATAGTAAAGGTAATGTTAAATAAAGTTTTTCACATATCATTTCAAAATTTAAGGCAATCAAAATGAACAGCGGTTACGGGTGGCCACCCCCCTTGATCCACATTCCAATCAAAAGTCGCCAAATTTCCTTCCACCCACTAATTTGAATAGAATGCAAAATTTGAGACAGGGCTCATGACCAATGGATACATCTAGTGTCTTCCCTTCAGTTTAATGTCACGATGGAAACAACGTAGCAAGTGACAGCAGTAGAATGGCAAGTACCTAGCAAACAGCAGGGATTGAAAAAAAACTTGTTTTAAGGTCCTAGAGCATCTGTGCTGGGTTTTTTTTGGGGGTGCTGCGTAAAGGAACGATAGTCAATTCCTTTTTTTTACTTAAAATATTGGGTTTAAAAGTTATTTTTCTTGCAAATTTTATTGGGGGGTCATAAGGGCATCTGGCTGGTTTTGTGGTCTGTGAGTAAAGGAAGCGATAGGGGCAAATGTCCTGTTCACTAAAAAAAATTGGTTCAAAAATTATTTTTTCTGGGGAAAATTTTTTTTGAGGGTCCATAAGGGGATCTGTGTGGTTTTGGGGTCAGCTGCGGGAAAGAACAGCGTAGTCAATGTCCCATTTACTTAAAATATTTGGTTCAAAAAACTTTTTCTTTTGCAAATTTTATTCTGAGGGTCCATAAGGGGTTTTGTGCGGTTTTTTGGGGGCAATGCTGTAAAAAAACCATAGTAAAGCTATTTAAAAAAAGCTATTTCACAAGACAATGTAATCAAAAAGAAAGCAGTTCTGGGGAGCACCCCCCTTTATCCAGTTCCCAAAACAAAAGTCACAATTTCCCTTTCCCCCCACAAAATTGACATGAAAGCAGGAATTTGAGACAGGGTATTGACCTACTGGAGAATCTGTTGCATTTTCTTCACGTTTAATGCCACAGTGGAACAACGCAGCAACGGAAAAACAGTAGAATGGCAAGTAGCCTTTAGCAGCAGCAGCATTGGAAAAATTATTCTGAGTGTCCATAAGAGCATTTTTGCTGGTTTTGGTTTCAGGCTACTGTAAAAGGGATGCCAGGGGTGCCAATAGGGCAGTATTCCTATCAGGGTCCCTAATCAAAAAGGGGCCCAGTGATATGTTAAAAATAGGAAGTAGTAATGGGTGGGCGCCCCATTTGATTTAGCTGCATGTGGCCATGAAACAGTTAATAGACGACTGACAGCAGCCTTGGCTCCCACCGCACCCACTCTAACTACGGCCCTGCCAGCTGAAGCTCCGTGTTCCCCATTGGGATGTTCTTACTGCCACCACATATATCACATGTTCTTGGTCCCTGGTGCAAAAAGAAATAAAGGGCTCCTGCCAATTACCATGTGCCATTTCCAATACCGATGTCTTCTTATGTGTCAAAGGGGCCCCGTAGCAGCTGCTACCACTGTACCTGCTGTGGCTACACCATCCTCATCTTTTCGGTTAGACATTGAAAGAAATGAATTATTTTAGCCTGTTAATTTTTTTCTGTGACTCTTTAGCCAATTGTCTGACTAAGATGTTACCATGTATCCAGTTTAAACTGTTGTGGTGGTAATTACAGCTTCTCCTCACTGTTTTGGATATAAAATGAACCGGGTCTCCCTCCCATAGTTTTTTAAATGGGATCGGCCATTGGATCGAAAATCATAAATTGGCGTGATATTTCTTAAAATCGGCAATCGTCGAGATCGCGATATGTTTACTGATCGCTCATCACTACTCAGTACTAAAAAGGTGGAAGGGCCTGGCTTTTATACAACCTTAAAGGACATCTCTAGATTAATAAACACTATAGGATATAATATATAACACATATGTTTAACCATGCTTGAACTAATAAGCATAACTATACACTCTAGAAAAACAGGCCAGGTTAGCTGTCACACCTGAACAAGCATTTAGCCATTTATTTGCTGTTATGAAATAAGGGCAATACATAAATGCACAGATTATTTGGTGTAATCAGAATTGAATTTTCAGCTATATTTTTAGTTGGAAAGATCTTTGTGTGGGACAAAAATAAAGTATATAAAATGCATTGCCCTGCAGGAAAAATCCTCCCTAGACACAAAAAAAATGCTTGGTGCCAATGTTGAAACTGCTGGATTTTTTTTTGCTTTTTGTATCCACCAAAAAAGAATTATAAACATTCAAAAATTACACTTACGAGCAAAAGAGTAACAATGTCTTGAACTTTTGACTTTTAATCCTCCATATCTAAGCCATCCACTACAGCTTTGACGTAGACTACCATCATTTTATAGGACAATCATTTTGGCTATCTCATACATTAAAAATTTATTGCAACTATTTAGCATATGCTTAGTTATACAGATTCTGTCATGTAACTCATTGGACTAAGTTTGCTCCTGACGTTGGGAAAACAATTCTTTATTCTTCTTGTATACTACAAATTACAACCTGTTCTTCGATATTTCCTTAATAGCTCACATGTTATTAAGTTGATTCACAAGCGAAAGTTCATTGGTTAGAACAAAGGAGTAGCCATGAAAAAGATTTCCCAAGAAAAGAGAAATATCATCATCCAGCTCACATAGTGGTCTCTTCGGCCAATGGTAAAATTGGCCAAACGGGGCGATCTAATGGTGAGCCATGACAGTCAGAAGAATACAAATTGAAGTCCCATCCTATTCATTACAAAGCCCACGAGGTGGACGTCCAGGGGAGGCAAAATATTGATTGCAGTCAACAAGTCGGGGCTCACACAAGGGACCTATCATTTTCTTGGACATGGACAACATGGCTAAGTGGAAATTGGCTCGTGATTCATCGTAGTGATAGTGAGGACCGTACAGAGGAGTCACATGCAATAGTAGTGTGTGCAAATACCTTCCTCAGACACGTAATACACAAGTCTGTGTACTGGCGACCCAAAAAAAGGTAAAGAAACCTCAACTTAATATTGTCATAAAAAACGTTGGCTCAAGTTTGCAAAAAAAGGACTAAAAGTGAAGAGTAGAAGATTAAAAAAGAGTGATTTGGAGTGATGAGACGAAAGTCAATAGACTGGGCTCTGATGGATCAAATAGTCTGAAGAATCAAGAAGGAAAGGGGTCTAATGAGAGTCAAGAAATTATTGGTAAATAATGGAGCTTGGTCGAAGATCAGTGGAGGAAAGCGTCTGAATTGATATGGGATTGTTTCACAGCCGAAAGCATTGAAATAACTTTACAATGATTAATGGTGGTCATTCAATAACTGATTAGATAAAAATGATAACCCTAACATGGATGAGTTAATTACGTACGATCTTGAGTACTATTGATAAGAAAAGTATTAACAGTGTTACCTTATTCAGTGACGAGGAACTGACCTGAAGTAATGCAAAGACGAGTATTGGCGAACATAATGTTTAGAATAGAGACAATGAGTACAGTTGCTGTGATTGGTCCCCATACCTCAAACCAGTTGAACACCTTGTGAAAAGTTGTAAGAAAAAGCAGTATTCGTACCAAGGGTGTCGACCAGTAATCAGCCAAGCATTGGAGGAATGGTAGTGATTAAAAAGGACCTGGGATGCAGATTTTGGTCAAGACATGATCGACGAGAGCCGGCAGAAGATTCAGGCAAGTGATTGCAATCGCAATGCCGATTTACAAAGTAATAAAACACATAAAAGAGTTTTGATTTATATGAGCATTAGACAGTAAACAATGCAGTAAGCATTACAAGAAATATAGCATAACAAATCATATATTTTAAGATAATTTGCAAATCAAATGTATGAATTGGAGTAGCCAAGAAGAATTAGTCTATAAAAACTGATAGTAATATCATCATGGATTCAAGAGTTGTACAGTAGTGGATATTGAGATATGGGGCCTGAAAGTCAAAAGTTCAAAACTTGTTACTCTTTTGCTTGTCAGTGTATATGTTATCAATAAATGACAACTCATCCTGCAAAATCCCCATGGGTTCTGATAATTCTGTCAACAAAAGTAGAAAGTTATGGTTCTTCAAAAAGGTGCCGCTGAGGAATACAGCTTGTGTTGCAAAAAACAAGCCATTGTACAATTACAAAATAAAACATTATGACTCTGGGAATGATGAAAAAGTGAAAAATGGCTTTGTCTTTAGGGCCAAAATCAACCTACCTAAAATGGACTAATAATTGGACTAAAAGTTTCTGGTAAGTTGTTTCAACATTATAATAAAGCAAAGTTCATGTCTTTAACAAAGTACTAGTACATTACCAACCTAAAATGGGTGGAAAAACATAAGTAAACCCTTAATACAGTTTGAAGGGGGCAACTATAAGAAAGGTCAAGCCTGCTTATTTTATGTCAGTCTAATAAATGTTATTATCTTTAAAAGAAAAATCCAGTGTCTCAAGACAAACACAGATATGAATTGACGAATTTTCTGCAATGCTACGTACTTGACTTTACAGGAGTACAGTTTATTAAGAGCTTTGGGATGACTAGAGAACTTTAATTTATGCATTGTATTTGGTGTCTAGTAACTTTTATTATGAGTCATTTCTCAAGAAAGAGTCGTTTTCCGAATTCATTGTCATTAATTCATGGAACTCTTATTCTTCCACAGATGATCGCTTGCTTATATGTATATATATGACAATTTACTTGATCGAAAGTAAAAGATCTATTCAGGTTGAAAGTAAACGTAGAGCATAAAGCTTAACTCAGGTATAGAAACCTCTTTTAATTGATTTTGAATCACGAGAACAATGGTAGATTTAATTCTAGATCTTCCGACTTTTTAACTGATGGTTGTGTTCAGATACCAAACCACCCTATACAAACTGAACTGTCTATGTTGATTGTTAGTCCATGTCATAAACAAGGTCTATTAAAAACATGTATGGGTGACATTATAGCAGACCTTTAGGTTGTGCTCATTCTGTTGCAAAAATACAGATTTAAAATTAGATGTATTTCAATGGTGGTACAGCTCCTAAAATAAAGAAAGCTGGGAGAGAAAGATCTATCATTCAGTGAGCTGGAAATTGTCGCTAAAATGCTGGGTAGATACTCAATACTTTCTGTCATACTAACAGTGACTCTGGTTTGACTAAACCCTAGATCGTGAGATTTGACCTATCAACAAACATTACCGCCACATCCCCACTTTACCAAAAGGCAAAGATGCTGTTGACAGTGAATGCTGGACAAGAACTCCACACATCCTTTCCCCTATATATGTGCTATGCCTATACACTTCACGAGTAAAAGACTGCTTATCATTAGTGTTGAGCGATTACGTTGGCCATCGACATCGGTCGATGGTCGATAGTTGGTCCATCATCGGACAAGAAGTCGATAGTGATGGTAGAATGATAAGAATCGATGACCATTATAAAGGTCTATGGAGAGCAACAACACCTTCATTCATTACACCCAAACAGGGCGGAGAAGGCTGTGTAATTAACATCCATCAACAGTCAAATGGATAACATGCCTACATCTTTAGGCAACACACTAGGTAGATTAAAATAAAATTGGTTCTCACAATGAGAGGAATACAAACTCACGAAGAACCAAATCACAAGCTCATCCCTGTCTTGTACCACTAGCATGACCCTTATACCTGCATCCCACCCACAAATTAAAAAGTGGCCAGAATGGCAAAATAATTTGAGACCATTATTATTACTTGTAACTTGGACCATTGAATATCCCTGTCCCTTGAACGGGCAGCATGAGCCCCAATACCTGCATGACACCACAGATTTGAAAAAGTGCTACGGAAAAACGGAGATCCTTTCACCCACCAATTTAGTTGAACTGGACATTGACTATCATCTGTCCTTTACAATGGCAAGGTAATGACCATTAAACCATGTCTGACCCACATATTAAAAAGTGCAGAGAAAAAGAGTCTATGAACTCACCATTTTAGTTGAAACGACATAGACTAGACCCTGGTTCCATTGCCCACAGCATGAGACCTCCAAACCTGCCTGCCCCACAGAGTTTAAAAAGTTGCCATATAATTAAGTGGATTACTAACTACGATACCACCAAAATTAGATTTCACTGGACATTGACTAATACCTGTCCTTGGCCACAGCAAATGACCCAGGGCCGACAGTTACAGTGGGTGCGGTGAGAGCCCATGCTGGCGACCGTCATCTATAAACATGCAGGTTAAAATGGCCCTGATGACGCTGCAAACGAAAACTGACGTGCTGAAGCAGAGTGCGGTAAGCGGAATGTGAGAACTCCAGCCTTCCTCAGTTAAGCAGTCAATACCTGGTAGCGCTTGTTCCCTCCGTAAGATGTGGACCCCGAAGTTGTATGCTTCACTTATTGAAAGAGTACTGGGTGGTTGAAGACCGCTTCCTGTTTACACCCAGTGCCCATTATTCTTGCATTCTTTTTTCTCATTTTACGCAACGTGCTGGAGGAAATGGTCTCTGGTACTTTGTTCTCTGTCCATGCTCCCATACTCCAATTCCTCGGAAATAACCTACATCTGTCACAGTTTGTCCTGTACTCCCTTTGTACAATTCAGAGGAATTTTTTTTTAACAGCCTATTTTGTACAGCAAGTTTTTTTGATACTTAAATTCCTAGAATAAAACACATTTTTTAAAATAGGATGAATCCACCATGTCTTTGTTTCTCTTTTTTTTATGTAATTAAATGGGTTGTCTCAAGACAGGGAATGTGATAGCGTATGTTAAAAGATTTTGCAAAAACAATTCATTTAGCAATATGTTGTCCATTAACATTGTTCCCTACTATTCCTGTTTCTGACACACCATCACCCTTGAGCCACTCTCTGACAATATGGCGAAGAACAAAATGTCCTGTTAAAAACAACATTTTTTTAATAATAGGACCTGTAGTATAGCTGCAAAAAAAAAATTTTCAAAGTCAAAATGCCCCAAAAAATTCAAAGCGTGACCCTTGACCACTTTGGACAATTGTTGAAGAAACAAATGTCTGTAGTAACAACATTTTTTTATAAAATACCTGTAGAATAGCTGCATGGTCACAGCAAAGAGCCCCCAAAAATTCAAACATAACACAGTGAGCCACTTTTGACAATTGTGAAGAACAAATGTCAGTTAGAAACAACCTTTTTATTATAATAGGGACCTGTAATTATAGCTGCATGTCACAGCAAAATGCCCCCAAAAATTCAAAGCATGACCCTTGAGCCACTTTTGGACAATTGTGAAGAACAAATATGATCCTGTTAGAAAACAACATTGTTTTTATATTAGAGAACCTGTAGTATTCTGCATTTCAAAGCAGCATGACCCAAAAAATTATAAAAATGAACTCTCAGTCCACTGTAAAAAATTGTGAGGGAGAAATCCACTGTAGAAGCCACAATTCTGTTCCAAAGGACCATGATTATGCTGAGTAACTCACAGCAACAAGAACCCAAAATAATATAAAATATGACTGTCTCAGCCTCTATTAAAAATTGTGAGGGAGAAATGCCACTTAAAAGCCCACATTTCTGTCCAAAGGACCAGTGATTATTGCTGTAATCTCACAGCTACATGACCCCAAAAAATTATAAATATGACATTCTCAGCCACTATTAACAATTGTGAGGGAGAAATGCACTTAAAAGCCATATTGTCTGTTCCCAAAGGACCATAATGAACTAGCTGTATCTCGCAGCAACAATTGACCTCAAAAACCATTGACAATTGCGAAAACTTTCTAAAGTGATGATGTTAGTAAAGAGGAAATACGGTGTTGTCATGAACAACCTTTGTGTCTTTTACAGTCTCCCTCCCAGCAAAAGCTCATCAAAATGAACTTTTTATGGTAAAAGAGAATAAAAGATTGCAGTAAGAAATGATCATTTTAAAAAAACATTTCAATCAAAGATGACCATTTCTGTTTGTAAGAGAATGTGAAGTAGACCGGCAACTATACGGTGACCTCGGCAATTGGGGCCACAACTCATCAGAGATCCATGCCTGATTCATCATGCGATGAAAGTCCAAACGAATCCACTGATATCTGTGGAAATCCGGATGCTTTGTCTGTAATGACTCCTCCACTGTGTGAAGGTCCTGCTCAGATTATGACGCTGGCTGCTGGGCAGACAACACTATATGGCGTGGCGAGCGAGCTCGTGGCCAATCGTCCATTTTTGGGATACCCAGAAGTCTATTTGGTGTCCGGAACACATACAAAAAACATCTGTCTGTTGAGACGCAGATAGTCGATGCACCATATCTTAAGCTGTGTCTCTGTGTGTTGAAAGTGTGCCCTAGCATTGCATGCGTTGTTAGTTGGAAAATAAAAGATTGCCAGAGGCAGCAACCGCATTAGGCCTTCTGCCACCTTGCCTCGTGTATGCTGCTTGCCCCGCCTACGGATACTTGCACTCTACTGCTGTCACGTCGCTGATGTTGTTATCCACCGTGACATTTGGGGAACTTGAAGCAGACGACAACAGATTCTCCAGTTGATCATCAAGCAAGGCATATTCAATTTCTGTGCATTTTTACTCTCTATTTGAGGGGTGGGTGAAGGAAAGTGCTGAGTTTGTGTTTTGTAATACCGGGGATCCAGAGGTGTGGCCACCAGTAACTGTTTGTTCATTTTGATGGCCTTAATGCAGGATCATGTTTGGATGGAAATGGTAGTCATGCCAAGACACTTTATGTGAGAGGATGGAGCCTTGATTACCCAAGCCTCTGGGTCGAGAGGGCACTAGCAAATGGATCTTCCCTCATCTTCCTTTCCTCCGCCTCAAATCGCGCCAACCACATTTCCAATGCATGACAACGATAACTGACGGTGGTCTAGGAATACCTCCCTCCTCCTCCTGCTCACTCCTCCTCTCCGCTGCCGTCTGGCACAGCTTCAACACAGACCCTAACTTGCCTGAGATGATGCACCGCCTGAGAGTTGCTTGCCACCATGCACAAGCTTGGACCCCGAGACCACTGCCTAATAGAAGACCGATGAATTGGAAAAAACTTCGGGCCTTGTGGATTTTGACAGAGACAGAAAGGGCTCCGGTCCGCATGTCTTTGTCCGATCTCCTCCTACGTCCGCTGGCGGACCTGTTTTGTTTCAAGTGTCCAACGGATCGTTCCAGAACTCAATGATCACCACAATGTCTCAGCAGACAAGGTCAGTGTCCAGGCACTGACCATTGTTGGTATGGCTTTCTATCAGTAACTGGCAAGTGATGCAGTGCAGAGCTCTTTCACGGCTGCCCTCCGACTCTCGTTGAGCGTCATACACCTCCGAGGTCCCGCACCCGCTGCTTTTCAGGCCATGTGTCACTTCGTACTGCGTGATGGCAATTCGCTGCACTGCCACAATACGCTTGGTATGCTATGTGGTAGGGTGTAATTCCAGCGTGTTGCCCAAAAACTTGAGAACGTCTAACAATGAAGACGGTAATGACGGATGCCGAGCTTACGCTGCAACGCAATACGAGGCGGGACGAAGCAGGGTGGCGAAGGCGGAAGTGCCGAATCTAGACTTACGCGAGCATTCCTCAGCAGGCAGTTCAGACCCGGGTAGCTCATAGATTCTGGACTGACAATGTTTCATGAGCAGTGATGTGGCCAGGGCAATGTATTAGCTACACAAGCCTACCCGATCTTAAGGGCGGGACCACATATTTCGCCCTGTTTAACGCACATGAGCACTCCCTAGCCCTCTGGCACATAGGTACTTGGCACCACAGCAGCGCTCAGTTGTCTCTTAGTTGCTGGAAGCCGTTCCACAGCTCCTGACCTGTTGTGAGGGAACAGGTCCTCCAAAACAGCATATAGATGTTACGAACACGGTGCCTGGTTTTTTCTTCGTGTGTCACGCGATAGAAAGCCTGATTGCAGAAAAAAGGACCTTGGGGGAAAGAACCCTAGCACCGATCACCTGCGGTTTTTGAAGAGCGTGCGCCGAGCATGAGAGCCACCGGTCACTCCACCAAGAGAACATCCACTTTCGATGAGGCGGTGAAGTCTGCAGCTCTCACCCGTGATCCTGACACAGAGAGTATACGCAGCCTTGCCGTGCTTGACTGAGACCCATGTGTCGAGTGGTCATCGATGGACTTTTCCCCCTGGCCACAGTATGCAGACAACCGCGACATTGAAATATTTAGTATGACTATCGTGGCTGTCCAGGGCATTGACGAGCTTTTCTGGCAAAAAAAGTAGTTGCCTGCTCTGCATCTGTAAGTGGGGTAGCGATAGGCAAGGGCCAATGACATGGCGGAACCATCTGTTTCCAACCAGACGGAAAGGACAACCCTTTCCAAGTTGGCCCAAAAAAAGCCTGGGTCAATGCCTGATATTCAGGCTTTTTTGGCTTTGGGATGGTGTTTGGGTTTAAAGTGTTCTGCTTCTGCTCTGTCCAAACTCTTGGAAGAAACAGAAGGACTGGCTGCTAGAGCTGGCACGCAGTATGGCATGCAGTCATCAAACTGGCGAAACGGAGAAGTGGTAGGACAGTGGATTGCTGGTGGTGCTGGTGGTACTTGCGGGCGACGGTCGAGGAAGGCATGAAAAGCTAGGCTGGATCCCTGGATCACAAGACGTCGAACGAGACAATGGGTTCAGGCTGTAGGAATGCTATTTGGGCGGCGGAGTGAGGAGGAGCGGAAGTACAGGAGGTGTTGACAGTGGGGTTTGAGGGTGCCCGGCAGAGGTCGGTCTGGCCTTTTTGTTCCAGAGTTGTTGTCCTCCATTTCAAACGTCAATGCATTTCGCGTTCATGTGAACAGACATGTTGAGTGTGAGGTAATGATAGGAACCACCTAAGTTACTATCCTCTACTATGCTTTTACCGAGGCAAAGGCGGCTATATGACTCTGCTGGGTGGAGATCAGAGGCTTGCTCAAGTTAGAAGGCCCAGCTTGAGAGGTCCTGGGACCTTTTTGCGATCGGCGTGATAACAGCGAGGAGCGGAGGTTTGCGCTGGAGCCGTGGCGGCGGAATCTATATCAGCGGACTTCAATGCTAGCGTCTCCTCTCCCCTTTTTAATTGCGGAACCGCGTATCTAGACATCTACCCCATCGTAAATCCTCCTCGTCCAGTGGATTAAGCGCCTCTGTTAATCAAATTCTTGGCTGAATAAGACCGAGCGATTGGAATCCGCAGATGTCGTCACTACATCATCATGCATCTACACAGGTACTACGTCGTCCTGAACATTCTGCATCCAGGAGTCTTGTTGGGCGTACAAGTGCAAGAAGGACTTGCAAGGCGTTTGCCGACCGCTCCGGGAATTTTTGCGATTGACCGGCTTCCTTGCATCCTCCTCTGAGGTCATCAGTAACTGAGACGTCAGGAGCAGTAGAAAATCATTCCTCTTTGTGCCCTCGGTTGATTTATAACTATTGCCGTTCTGACCCCAAACCGCATTTTGTCATCAAAGAGGTACTTCGAGAAAATGGATTTATCCACAGTGGAGGGTACACTTTTGACATTTTGGGCCTGCTTCATGTTGGGACGATGCTAATATGCTGATGACGACAATTTGTGGTCCGTGTACTGTGAGGACGTAGGAAGTAGGTACTGCCTGGATAGCAGGTTTGCTATTAACCACTGACATATTGGCGGACTGCTTCTTTACTGAATTCACATGGTCCGCGTGACCCAGCAATTGACAGCCTGTCAGGTCCATGCAAACTGACAGATCAAGGTCCGTCTGGCATGTCGTGTTGTCGTGCCTAGCACTGGTAAGGTACAGCCTTCTCTGTACCTCTAAACCTCCATGTCCCTACCCCCCTCTTTGCTCGCATACCACCTGAATTTCGCTTCCATGTTCAGAAAATAAAAACATTTTTAGAAGGTATGGAAGAGTTTTTTGGAAAGTCTCTTATTAAAAGACGACAAATCACAGCTATTCACAAATCCCACAAATCACAAGCAAACATTGCTGGATTCAAATTGTAACGGCAAAAGTTAAAGATCAATCAACAAAGCGTGGGCTCCTGCGCCAAAGTGTAAAAAACATCGTATAACCGTGAAATTGTATTCGGGGGATATATCATAAGGTAAATTAATGGCACCTAATCAATTCACCATTTGGTGACTACAAAAATGGCAGTAATTCAAATGTTGAAACTGCAAAGTAAGATCATATCTAACAAAGCAGGCCTGCGCCAAAGTGAAAAAACGACGTATCTGAAATTGTATTCGGGTATAATAAAATGTTATTTTTGAGGCACCTATCAATTCACCTGTGGTGACTACAAAAAAAGCTGTATATCAAACATTCACGTTGAAAGTAGAATCTATCAACAAAGCCTGGCCTGCGCCACAGTGAAAAAAACGTATCTTGTAAATTATTATCGGATAAATACAAGGTATATTTTGGCACCTTTCAATTCACCTGGTGGTGACTACAAAAATTTGCAGTATTCACGATTTAAGGCTGAAGGTGCCTCAATGAACAAATCTGTTAGTGCAACCAAATTGAAAAAACACGTATCATTTAATTTATTCGTATAATAAAATGTATTTTTATGAGCACCTATAATTCACCTGTGAGGTAACTACACAATTGCTGGCGATTTCAAATTTGTAAGTTGCAAGGGTGGCTCTACAACAAATCTGGACGGCAGAAAGTGAAAAAAACACTTAGTGCAGTAATGTATTTCGGATAATAAAGAGGTATTATTGGCACGCTAATCAATTCACCAATGGTAACTGGACGAATCAATTGCTGGGTGATTCAAATTTAACTGCAAGAGTGGCTCTAAATCAACATAAAGCTGGTCTGGGCAAAAGTGCAAAAGAACTACGTTATCTGGGTAGATGTTATTCTGATAATAAAAGGTATTTTTTTGGCACCATCAAATTCACCTTGGTGACTAACAAAAGTTGCAGTAATCTTTCACAATTTAAGTGTGCAATGGGTGCCTCGGAAAGAACAAAAGCCTGTAAGTGCGCCGAAATGTCAAAAAACACGTACTCTAAAATATATTCGGTATAATACAATGGTATTTTATTGAGCACCTTTACAAATTTCAGCCCATGATGTTGACTACTAAATTGCTGTATTTAAATTGTAACTGCAAAGTAATCTATTTATACAAAGCTGGCCTGCGCCAAAGTGAAAAAACACGTATTCTGAAAATGTATTCGGAATAATAAAATCGGTATTTTTTGGCACCTGATCAATTCACCCTAGTGTGGTGACTACAAAATTGCTTGTTATTTCAAACTTCACGGTGCAAAGTAGATCTATGCAAACAAAGCTGGTCCCTGCTCCAAAGTGAAAAAAACACGTATCTGAAATTTATTCGGATAAATACAAGGCGGTATTTTTGGGCAAAAAAAAAAAAAGCCTTTCAATTCCACCTGTGTGCATGACCTACAAATTGCAGTAATTCACATATTAATGTGCATTGGTTGGTCAACCATGGCACAATGAACAAGAGCTTTAGTGGTCGGCCAAGCAGTGGACAGAAAGCTACGTAGTTGCTTTAAATATGTATTCGGTTATAATAAAATGATTTTTGCACCATATCAATTCACCTTTTGGTAACTACATCAATTGCTGGATTCGAATTTAACTGCAAGGTTGGCTCTATCAACAAATCTGTACTGGCAGGAAGTCGCAAAAACACGTGTATCTGGTAATGTATTCGGATAATAAAAGTTATTTTTGCACCTATCAACCAGTGCTGACTTACAAAAATTGGCTGGATTCAATTTAACTGCAAGGTGTAAAAAATATAATCAACAAAGTTGGAATGGGGCAAAATTGAAAATAGAACCTGTCTGAAAGTGTGGGTACTGATAAATTGGAAAAAAGTGGATTTTGCACACCTAACAAAGAGACCCTTCAGTTACTAGAAAGATGTGTAGTACTAATAAAGTAAGTTCAGGCCAGCCCAATATTCCAGGAAAATATTTCAATAGAAGAAACGTTTAAAAAAAAGCTATAATGGCAGTAGCAAGTGTCACACTAAGTCTTTGGTGAACAATAAACCAGTATTCCTTTATAGAGCTTGTTCTGTGTTCGTCCGCGCTGGCCCCGGGGGGGGGGTGGGCCCCCAACTCCGCTATTCCGCCCCCGTGACTTTACAGCGGAAGAAGCTCCGCTTTATAAGAATTTCTCTAACCTAACTACATAAAATCTTTCCAATCTCTAATGCTAACTAATTGTAAAGATCACAGCTAACATTAGTGAGCTTTTCACTTGTGAAGAAATAATAAATTTCGCTTAAGTCTGTTTTGGTGACCCAAGCAAGCGACGTCCTACTGCTCCTGAGACGCTGCAGACACCTGAGGCTGAACAGGAAGGAGCTGTTCTAGTAAAACGGAGGTCATTGTTATTTTGTCCAGCCAATCTCAAGCCATACACATCCCAGTCATGAGCGTCCACACACACATCTCACGCATGCACCTGTTTTCTTGTAATGCTGATTTGCTGGCCACGCAAAATGACAGGAAGCGCCGAAAATTGGTGCGTTCTTTAATAGATGATGCACGAGATATTAATCCAAAATTATCGCATGATCTTAAAAGAATTTCGTGGGAGTGGGTGGGTGCACAGCCCAACCGCCACTGTTGCCTCTTAACAACGTTTTACTATAATGAATCGCGACAACCGCACGTGTATCAAGCCGTGGGAAAAGAAAAAGTACCTTTTTTTAACTATGAGACTAACAAGTGGTTACGTAGTAAAGTCGGTATACTGAAAAAAACCAGGATAAGAATTCTTTCATAATTCCCATGTAACTGTTTGAGTTCTTGTGCAAGATAGAACATTTTATAGAAGAACTAGTGCTACAAACATACAATAAATACTGTGACCAACGATTCTGCTGATGTTGAGAAGAAATGGATGATATATGACCTTATATTCAATAATGTCAACATGTGTCAATAAGGAACAATGTATACCTTAGACATGGAGTGTGGTGACTTCCCGTAGGGAGTTACAAAAATAGAGACTGAAATGGTGATCCATTGCTCAGATCCTTGTCATAACCCTGGCAAATGAAATTCAGAAGAGCTAACACTTCAGGTTAAATGCATAGTATGTAAATATCGTTCATGAAAGGCCTGCAGGTGAAGTGAGAGCCACTCTCTCTGCTAGTGATTTGACAGATCAATTCCTACTTATTCATATTTATAAATTGAGCCTGATGTTGCAAACAGAGTGATCCAAATAGTCCATAAGAACATTTTTATGTTTTGAACACTTGGCAGTCAACTAACTGAACTTCTGTCAGTGGACCTTTATATGAAGAGTAAGTACTGGTAGAGAATGATTGGTGGGTGCCTTCTTTAGAGGTGCCATGAAAATGGAAGTTATGAAAGCTAGCTTCATGGAAGACCAAACACAGGTAGGACAGCTGTAGCAAGTCACCTTTAGTTGATTGTCAGCCAGATTTGCTGATTTTCCATAATATTTCCATGTTGTTGGAACAGGTAACCCATGCTGTCAATTTATTTGGACTTTTTAAAACGGAGTGGTGGTTCAGCTAATGCTTGATGTTGGAGTAACTGCTATAGTGATTTGCAGAGCAACCAGAGACATGTCAACTACAAAAGACACCTGGTGAACTGTCACTACAACTAAAGGTGTGATGGTGTCAAGACTGCTGTTGGGTCAGTGAGTTTGTTGTCATTATTATGCTAAAATTTTATATGACCCTTTCATTATCTCACTAATAAATTTTCATAGGGATTGTCATGAAAAGCCTCTGATTGTTGGCCGGTGTTTCAGGATCAGCTGGATACGATTTCACAGTTACCTTCTGTCCACTGGCCCCAGGGAGGCACCAGTAGTGAGAGAGAATAGCCCACGCAACCACCAGTGTGGCATAACACTCGCCCACAAGAGAGGCCCCTTTTCACTAGCACCAGTGAAACAGGATTCTGCCAGCTCAACACCAGTTACTTGTTAGATATAAACCCGGTCCATTAGCAGGATTATATCAGGTCAGAAACCAGCCCCAGTAGCATATAATGTAAAACCAAGAAAAAAGACGTGTGGATTCGTGGATCGAGATAAAAGAGCAGCCCAAGATTAAGTTTGAATATTTAATTGCTTTAAGCATAGACTAGAAAAGATACATGGGGAGCGTGTGACGCAAGAATGTTCCTAGTTCCTTCTGATATGATAACTGACATTACCCCCCTCAAAAGACAACATGGGCTGTTGGCAGGCACATGCTTTTAACCCTAGCTGGTCACACTCCCTCATGCCCTGAGATGGCTTGATGCCCCCACCCCTCTGGGCTGAGTGACTTGAGCCTCACAACCTAAGCTGGGTCATAACTTGTCTCTGCGAGGTCACAGAAAGGCGGCTCTGGTATCATCAAACCTGGCTGAGCCCCAGCTAAGTTCTGATTCCAAACACAGCGTTGCTGCCAGATTCATACTAGCAGTTCTCCGTATCTTCCCACCCCTGCGTCTGGGATAGAAGAAAGACTCAGTGGTGCATGTGCTCCTTTTATGAGTTCTCAAATATGGAATCGGTATGCGGGTAAGACATGTAGCAATTACATAGTTCTTTATGAAATCACGTCTCCAGAGTGTCTGGCTAAAGACTTTTGATCAGCTTCTCAACTCTGACAAACCATAGAAGTTGTTAATTTGGGTTCCATGAAGTTTGCTGGCTATGTGAAATTAACAATAAGGGTATGTTCACACTGTCAAATTTCGGCACGCATTTTGCCGCATATTTGCGCTCTAATACGAAATTATAATACGCACCCTCTCCCCGCTCGTACAATACGATCGTATTGTACGTGCGGGGAGATAAGTGACATGTCAATTACTTGCGGGGAATATGCACAGCGAGTAATGAATGTCAATAGGGCCGGCAGGAGTACGCATGTATCAGCGTGACTCCCAAAGCACCCAGCGTAACTTCGGCCGTACTGTACACGCCGCAATTACACCGTGTGAACATAGCTTAAAAGTCCTTTGAGGCAGGGCTCCTTGGCGAGGGCTTACTTCCTATGTATGGGAGCATCTTGAGGGAGGCTCCCTCCCAGGCTCGGACTGTGCCGCCGGGGAATCGGTGAATCCCCCGGTGGGACCCCCCGAGCCGCTGTGGGCCCCGGAGGCAGTGCCGCCGCTCCCCGGGGCCCGGCCGCGCATCAGGTCACTGAACGCCCGAGACCTGCATCCCGAGCACTCAGAGACCGGCCCGGGAGTTGGGCACTAATATCCCCGACTCTCGGGGCTGCGCGGTGTCAGCGGAGCCGTGCACCACTAGCGCTCGCCTCCGCCGACCGCTCTGGCAGGCTTAAGTGATTAGGCCTTAAGCCTGCCGGGCGCCAGCCCCTACTGCTGACGTAGGCGCGCGGTGACGTCACATCACCGCCCGCCAGCAGGGCAGCGTAGAAGCCGG
>JAODAL010029309.1:0-51810 GCA_025379985.1 Phyllomedusa bahiana
AAACATAACACAAGTAAGCACAACATGCAGTTTTTAAATGAAGGTCTTTATTATAGAGGGAAAAAACAATCAAAACCTACAGGGCCCTGTGTGAAAAAGTAATTGCCCCTGCAAACAAACAAGCAAACAAACAATGAAACATAAATTAACTGTGTTTTCTGTGTCCTTAGCCTCATCCAGGCCTGATTAATGCAGCACTGGTTCTCAAGCAAGGAAGCACTTAAAATAGACCAAAAGATCCTCATTAGACAGACATCATGGGGAGATCCAAAGAAATTCAGGAACAAATGAGAAACAAAGTAATTGATATCCATCTGGAAAAGGTTATAAAGGTGTTTCTACAGCTTTGGGACTCAAGAGAACCGCAGTGAGATCCATCATCCACAAATGGTGAAAACAAGGAACTGTGGTGAATAATAAAGACGTTCATTTAAAAACTGCATTTTTTTATTTACTTGTGTTATGTTTGACTAATATTTAAATGTGTTTTGGGATCTGAAACATTTAAGAGTGACAAATTCAAAAGATTAAGAAATCAGGAAAGGGCAGATACATACACTAAAAACAGAGGCAAAAAACAAGATAATATTAAAGCCATGTATCATAATTTTTTATTAAAAATCATACTCTAAGGGTGTGACTTATTATTAATACCTCATTATACATGGTTGAGCACTTTTAATGCTTTGTAGTCATTTTTTTTTATTTAGCGAAAATGCATCTAAAACATCAAATTAAACAATTTCACAAATAGTGTGTATCAGAAACTTCCTACCTTCACAGTAGCTCAATGGGTTAGCAATGTTGTCATGTGTTGTTGGGGTCCTAGGTTGAAATCCCATCAAAGACAACATCTGTAAGGAAATTGTAAATTTTCTAAGTGTTTGCATGGGTTTTCTTTGAAAGCTCTGGTTTTCCCAATGTTCTGTCCTACCTAACTGGGATGCACCATTACACGTGTATTGATGTTATGCCTCTTATATGCAATGGTTTATATGTCATGCTGCCACCCTGTGGCTATTGTTTGCAACCTGTTTGTATGGTTATGTTGTATGATGATGTAACTCCCATACTTCTTTGCTTCATGCTCCTCCTCCTATTTTGGGAGGTCACATCCTGTAGCTGTGACTCCATTTTGTTCAGACATGCGTGCACAGAGCTGAGAGGAGAATTTGTTTTGACTGCGTTTATTTGTCCTGTGTGTTCACTCAAGGTACAGTCAATAAACTACCTTGAAGCACATCCATTGCATCCTACTCCCTGTACTCCACATGCTTTGGAAGGGGATTAATATAGTGAGTTAATTATCTACAATTTCCTTGTACAGAGACTTCTCACACCTATCAGGAACTTCTATAACATACATCGGTGGCAGAATACCCCACATTCCAAAATCTTACTTTCAATTTGGAATTTAGATTGTGAGCCCCAATGACAGAGACCAATATGATGACAATCTTTGTTAATGTAAATGAATTAAATAAATATGTAGACCTATGGGAATCTTTGGTTACATTGATTACTGATAAAAGTGTGGCCTGAATTTACTGCAACAAAGGCAGGTAACAAAATGTATTTCCATCAGAAGGCAAAAAAGCCTCAGTGCTAAATGGCTTGTGGATTCTGGCCAAAATATTAACTAATACCTCATGTTTGATACCTTTTTTAGGATGCAATCTGAATTTATGATGTGGGGGAATTTTGGAGGTAAGTATTTTGTGTTGGGCACTTGGCTTATGCTGAGCAGCCTGCCCCACTGAGCTGGTAAACAATATTAATATTTAAAATAATTGCAAAAGCTCATATATTCGTTAGGTGAAACCTCATTCTTTGAGCAATTACCTTTTATAATATTAATATTGAAGTTGTTTCCTTTAGGGTGCTTTCAAATGGAGCATTTTTGATGCGTTTTTGACGTGTTTTTTGATGCGTTTTTTTGTGCAGAAAGACATAGCAGTTAATGCTGTACATTTCTGCACAAAAAATGCATAAAAAAATATTCCGTGTGAAAGCACCCTTAGTAATGTTATTGGGGGGGCAGGGTTCTAATTGCTAGCAATAGATTTCCTGCTAGTTAGCAGATTACAAGCTGGTTTTTACACATACAAAGTGTCTAGTTAGTCTCTGTCCTTTGCAAACAGTTTGCTGATAGACACTAAAGCTGGCAAAGTTGTGTCCATGGCTTATATGTGAAGGTTATAGCTAGAGATATGGAATTCGTTTAGAATTTCAGGAAAACTTTGATTCTGAACAAAGTCGAAGTTTGGGGTGATTTGCGGGAATGATAAAATGGCCGCAAGCACATGGCGTCACATGGGGCAAAGAAGTCTGGAAGGAAGAAAGGAGGACCCTCAATGACATGTGCAGAGATGAAGCCAATCAAAGACCGGCAGGATTCTGTGACGTCTCCACACTATATAAGTCCGGACGCCATGCTCGCTCCTCACACTGCTCTCTTTGGGCCATGCTGTAGCTGCTGCAGTAGCTCTAGCTGAGATCTCACACAAAAGAAATAACTTTTATACAGCGTTTTTTGGGGGGGTGTCACTGCTTTTCTCAGAGAGTGCTTCTCTACCGTTCTAATATTGATTTTGTGGGTTATTGGAATTGAAGTCCAGTGTGCGTCCAATTCAGCTGCATATACATTTTAATGCATCTTCTGGTCATCTGGAGCACATTGAATATCCAAGAGTTATCTAAGCCTGTTTTTGCTGTTGTATTTAGTTAAAGAAACAGCCTTTTTACAATCCATATACCAGTTAATTTTTGGCCGCTCATTTCTTTTGCACAATTTATATCCAAGGGTTAATTAAGCATGTTTGTGCTATTGTAGTCAGTAAAATAAACTGTGTTTTTCAACGCCAAAGAAGACATTTTTCCTGTAGCATAATTTATATCCAAAGGTTAATTAAGCTTGTTTGTTCTTTTATATTCAGTAAAATACACAGTGTTTTTAAACGGCACATACAAGTACATTTTTCCTGGCCATTTTTGGAGTGCAATTTATATCCAAGGGTTACCCAAGATTATTAGTGGGTTCATTTGGAGTCAAATACAGGGTGTGTATTTATCATATACAGATATCTTCATTAAACAGAGTCTGTACATTTTTGAACAAACAGTATATCAGAGAGAGAGGTGGCAGGCTCTTCACATGCGAGTGGCAGTGGCGCAAACATTCCTGGAGCAGGCACAGGTCACAGCACAGTAAGGGGATGTCACAGCAGGGGTGACTCGATGAGGCCAGAACTGCCGGTGTCATGTAGCGGCCGTGTGTTGATCAGCAACCCAAGGGTTCCTGATCGGTTGAGTAGGTCATCAACTTCATCCCAGATGACATCTGACAACCCTAGCGGTGGGTTCGTCAGATACAACTCTTAGTGGGCATGGCCCGGGAACAGGTCAGCGGCCCTCACCTTTCCTCATCCCACCTCTGTCCCGTTCGGGTCCCAGCCAGAAAACTAGTATGTGATCTGGGCTCAGCGCCACTGTACAGGGAGGACGAACAATTTGAGGAAAGTCAGCAGCTACTTGGCAACGAAGAGGTGGGGCAGACATCCCGTGCTTCTTGCAGTATCGATGTGGAGAGTGGCATGGGAGGTTTTTTAGCAAGCGGTCAGCCTCTGCATACAAAGACCGTTGAGGAGGACAGCAGTGACAATCCAACACTCATTAAGTATAAACGGGGTGGCTTGAATCCATTTTCTGCATTACACCAGTTTGTTCAAATGCAATGTATGGAACTTGAACAGAAGGAGACCATAACTACAGGGAATGTTTTAGGTGCTTATTTTGAATTCTGTGCCATTGTTGATTGAATTCAGTACAAATCTGGAATGGGACAGAAGAAAAAACAAGCAAAAGCAAATGCTGCAAAACTGGCTTAGTATGAACTTCTTCAGTATGAAGAATGTGAATCATATGTCCAACTTACAGAAACTAAAAACACAAGTCCTTCTGGAGGCCCTCCCCTGTTACCGGTGGAACAAATTACATCCACTCAGATTTCAAGTGGTTTAAGAAAGCAAGTTGATAAACGGTCATTTGTTCATGAACAGATAACACAGGTGATAAAGGAAAAGTTTGCTGAACTATTATCCAGGCGTCCAGATTTTGAAAGCTGGAAATTCTTTAGCTGCATTTGTAATGGAAAAGGTTCCTCACACAACCGCCTCCAAGACTATAAAATAAATAATACTAATAATGCCTTCGTCCCTTGACCACAAACCATTGCCGCCTGTCCTGACCTTACCGCTTGTCCCCAACTCCGAGTTTGCCTTACGATTTAGTACCATGCTACACCCCGGCTGCCACCGCAAGCAAGTCACGTCAGGGGCAGCGATCTGGTAGACTCCCGCCGCAGCAAGTCCATCCCGCTTTGCGGCGGGCTCTGGTGAAAACCGGGACCTACTTAGACCCCGCTCCCTGGCATGGCTATTGCCATCGCTTGCGGTGGTCCAGTGGATCCACTACCGCTGTCCGTGACAACATGAAGCAGTGGAATGACGTTATTCATCCAGTAGTCCTGGCGATTGACAAATAACGCATGTCCTCATGAAAAGGCCTGAGCAAACGTCAGGTGTCATGCATGAGCTGCCACTGGCCGACATTAAAATTACATTAAAATTACTCCTGTCTGCTTGGATCATCAATAAACCATTAATAGCCTTTCTCTGTTCATAGAGTCGTTCCAACATATGGAGGTGGAATTCCACCATTTGGAAATGTACATAATCAGCCTATGTTGGGGAGGCAGGTCTGCCACTGCAGCTTGAAGTGGGTGTGCTTGGTGCTGTAAGAATGGCTGAAGTGCATCCAAAGTTTCCTGGCCCTTTTTAGAATGTCTTGCAGATGGGTGTAAGACTTGAACAACCAGATTGAGCATTTCCTCCCATGTGGGACTTTGTTCGCCCAGGGGAATACTTCAGTCCACTTGGATCATCAAAAATCGTTAATGGCCTTTCTCTGTTCATCAATTTCCCCCTTTTAATATATTTATTCCTGTTCAGCAATTTCCCCCTGTTCAATAATTTCCCCCTGTTAATATATTTATTCCTGTTCATCATTTCCCCTTTCAATAATTTCCTCCTGTTAATATATTTATTCCTGTTTATCAATTTCCCCCTGTTCAATGATTTCCCCCTGTTAATATATTTATTCCTGTTCATCAATTTCCCCCTGTTCATCAGTTCCTGTCTGCCCATGTAACCGACCTTTCTGCTACGTTATCTGACATCGAATCTCCGCCGCCTGCCCTGACCTGTTGGCTTTACCTTTGACTACGAGTTTCATCTTACGATTCGGTACCTCGCTGCGCCTCAGCTGCCACCGCAAGCTAGTCGCGCCAGGGGTTCTGGTGAAAACCGGGACCTACTTAGACCTCGCTCCCTGGCGTGGCCGCTACCACCGCTTGCGGTGGTCCAGAGGAGCCACTACCCGTGTGGTTAAAATGGCAGAAGTGAATGCCAAGTTTCCTGGTCAGTTCTTTAAATGGTGCAGAGTCCACCACTTGAAAAGGGAGAGACTGCAGTATCACCAACTTGGACAGGAGCACGGTCAGCTTCTGCACTTAGGGATGTCTAGACGCATACTGCTGTCTCTTGTCAATCGCCTCGGTGAACGACTGCTGGCACCATGAGTGCCGAGGAGCAGGAGTATCTGGACCGGTAGATGATGTAATAGACAGGGAGTTGTCTTCAGCAGAGGTGGTGAAGCCTTGACTGCCTGAAATGGGAGGCGTGCCACTGGGTGCTGCAGCTGTTGGGACAGGATGGACCATCACATCTGAAACACGTATGGTGACACTGCATGATGTATATGCAGGTCTGTGGTGCCAACTTTAGGTCCCTGGTCACGCTTTACTTTCTGCCCACAGATTCTACATATAGTTATGTACAACCCTCCTCTGGTTGAGCCTTACGTGGCCTGAATAAAGCATAAACAATGAAAAAACAGAAAAAAGCTCACTTACATGGGCTGTAATGAATTCGTCCTGGAGAGACACGAAGTAACAAGTAGCAGAACCGCTCCGTGCTAACCGCCGGCCAGGCAGAAATGAGGCAAGAAACAGAACGGAAATCCGGGTATCCAAGACGGCAGCTGTATGCCACTGAGTACCGCTAAAGAATCCGGAAGCAGGTAGCGGTAAAAACTGACTTTATTCAATAACTCAAAGTTAAAAAGGCACAATGGCAACAAACCCCCTACGGCTAAATGAAGAAACACAGACGCGTTTCGGGCGTGAAACGCCCTTGCTCACTGTGATGTCGGCCATATTCGTGCACTCATTTTAAAACACCTTAAGACCAATCATTTTACACGGCTAAATCACATGATGTCACATATTAATTATATATACCTAATACATAGACAGAAAAGAGAAGCACATATAATTGCATTACCTGCGATGTACAATGTATGCAAATATGGATAGAATATGTATAAAACATTACTATGTAAATAGAAAAACATATATGGTTACATAACAAGTAAGGAAGGATAATATTATCCACATAATAACCTGTAAATAAACATTATTGTTAATATATATAAAGCATATCAGTGCGATAATTCAATCCTTCAGGTCTTCTTGTACCTAGTTTTAGAATCCAATAGGCTTCCCTTTGTCTAATAATTTTAACCCAATTGCCACCTATATAAGGAGAATGTATTTGTTCTATGGCATAGAACCTAAAGCTCGCTATATCGCCATCATGATTTTCCAAAAAATGTTTTGCGGCGCCTGACATTTGAGTTTTTTGCTTTTTTATGCTGTAGATGTGTTCCCCTATGCGGGTCTTAATTTTGCGGGTAGTACTCCCCACATATTTCTTTTGACAGGCAATGCATTCAATGATGTAAATACAGTGGTGGCTGTTGCAGTTCATAAACTGTTTGATACTGTTTTGTGTGACTTTTCAGTATCAGTAAATTCTTGTGTTTTAATAGCCATATTGCAACAATTACACCGTGAGCCCCCACATTTAAAAAAGCCTTTTTGAGACAACCATACTTTAGATGTTGTATTGGTATAATTAGTGAACACACTTGGAGAAATAGTATTTCCTATTGTTTTACCCTTTTTAGGGATCACTTTAACTCCTACCTTCAAAATTTCAGACAAAGTACAATCCACCTGAGAATGGCAAGATTTCTATGGAAAATGGACTTAATTTGTTTAAAGTTATACTATCCAAAATATATCCAATGAATATGACAGTTTGTACTTTAAAGAACAACTTACATTAAAGTCTTTGCAGGAATTAGATACTGATATTGATATAGAGACAGAAAATTCTTTGGAGCCCGGTGTCCATCACGACATGCCTAACCCTTAATTCTACCCCATACAGGCTAGAGTGTCGGCATTAGAAGCATTCCAAAATCTTATGGAACGCGATCTTGCCGCACTGTATAATAAAAACGAGAAAAAACGTAATATCAATAGGAAAAACAAAAAAAATGGGTAATCTCACTTGGTCACAGATGAAGGCCATAAATGAACACAAAAATATGCAAAATTTAGTCATCAAACGTGCTGACAAAGGGGGGGGGGGGGCGGTTGTCGTGATGGACGCCGGCCTCTACACTAAACAGGTCTATGAGATTCTTGATGATAAGATTACTTACCGTAAATTACATGAAAACCCAAGCAAATTTTTTAAGGAAAAACTGGAAAAGTTACTCATTGAAGGCTATAGTCTAGGGGTGCTAAATGAAAAACAAAAGAAATATCTACTAAGAGATGATCCTATGGTTCCAATCTTTTACGGCACCCCTAAGGTGCATAAAAATGTGTTCCCTCCGGGTTTGCGCCCTATTATCTTAGGCAATGATTCCTTGAATGAACGCCTAAGCAATTGGGTTGATAAATATCTCCAACCCATTGTACAGAGCATTCCAGGCTATTTAAAGGATACTACATTTGTTTTACATAATCTCTCAGGTAAACCTTGGTGTGAAAACCTTACCTGGGTTACTTGTGACGTTATGAGTTTATACTCCAGTATACCCCATGAAATTGCCCTATTAGCTGTTAGTTTTTTTCTCAAACAACAAGATCAATATGATAATAATTTACAAGAATTTATACTAATGGCTATAGAGTATTTACTAACAAGTAACTTTTTTAAGTTTGAACAATCCTTTTATATACAGCTATTGGGTGCTCCTATGGGGGCCACTTTTTCACCTTCTTTAGCCAATATCACCATGGCCTGGTGGGAGCACCAGGCTATATACAATGTGAACAATCCTTATGCTGACTGCATCATGTGGTATGGGCGCTACATCGACGACCTCTTGATTATCTGGGGTCGCTATGTAGCGCTCATACAGTCCTTTTTGGACTATATCAACTGTAATCCCTACAATTTACGTTTCACAGGATTGTGGGACAAAAAAGGTGTTCCCTTCTTAGACATTTACCTTCAGGGAGATTTAGAAACGGGTTAAATAGTCACCACTCTGTATCGGAAACCTAATTCTGGTAATACTGTATTGAAGGCTAACAGTTGCCACACAGACAATACCATTAGGGCTATTCCATATGGAGAACTAATCAGGGCGAGGAGAATCTGTACTTTGGATAAGGATTACAAACAAGCGGAAAAAAACAATTGAGGAAAGACTTATACAGAGAGGTTATAATAAAAAAAGACATACAAAAAGCGATAAACAAAGTAAGTTCCATGACGCAACAACAATTATTGAGTAAAAAAAAATAAAAAAGAACGAGAAGTGCAAAAGAATAAAATAGTATTTACTACAAAATATAGTAATAACTTTAAACAAATTAAGTCCATTTTCCATAGAAATCTTGCCATTCTCAGGCAGGATAGTACGTTGTCTGAAATTTTGAAGGTAGGAGTTAAAGTGATCCCTAAAAAGGGTAAAACAATAGGAAATACTATTTCTCCAAGTGTGTTCACTAATTATACTAATACAACATCTAAAGTATGGTTGTCTCAAAAAGGCTTTTTTAAATGTGGGGGCTCACAGTGTAATTGTTGCAATATGGCTATTAAAACACAAGAATTTACTGATACTGAAAAGTCACACAAATACAGTATCAAACAGTTTATGAACTGCAACAGCCACCACTGTATTTACATCATTGAATGCATTGCCTGTCAAAAGAAATATGTGGGGAGTACTACCCGCAAAATTAAGACCCGCATAGGGGAACACATTTACAGCATAAAAAAGCAAAAAAGTCAAATGTCAGGCGTCGCAAAACATTTTTTGGAAAATCACGATGGCGATTTAGCGAGCCTTAGGTTCTATGCCATAGAACAAATACATTCTCCTTATAGAGGTGGCAATTGGGTTAAAATTATTAGACAAAGGGAAGCCTATTGGATTCTAAAACTAGGTACAAGAAGACCTGAAGGATTGAATTATCGCACTGATATGCTTTATATATATTAACAATAATGTTTATTTACAGGTTATTATGTGGATAATATTATCCTTCCTTACTTGTTATGTAACCATATATGTTTTTCTATTTACATAGCAATGTTTTATACATATTCTATCCTTATTTGCATACATTGTACATCGCAGGTAATGCAATTATATGTGCTTCTCTTTTCTGTCTATGTATTAGGTATATCTAATTAATATGTGACACCACGTGATTTAGCCGTGTAAAATGATTGGTCTTAAGGTATTTTAAATTGAGTGCACGAATATGGCCGACATCACAGTGAGCAAGGGCGTTTCACGCCCGAAACGCGTCTGTGTTTCTTCATTTAGCCGTAGGGGGTTTGTTGCCATTGTGCCTTTTTAACTTTGAGTTATTGAATAAAGTCAGTTTTTACCGCTACCTGCTTCCGGGTTCTTTAGCGGTACTCAGTGGCATACAGCTGCCGTCTTGGATACCCGGATTTCCATTCTGTTTCTTGTCCAAGATCCTAGATTGTCTGTCATCCAAATCCTACTTCTTCTCCTCCCGTCTCCTAAAACTTAATGTAGAGATAACGGAATGCTTCCAGGGCCAGGACAATGGGTAGTCGAGGGTAGGCGACCCCATTGTAACTCTCTTCACCATTATTTGCCCGCTTCTGCAAGAAGCAGTGGATGTCTTCCCCACCTCTTTGCTGCACACTGTCCTCAAATATTTTGTCCTCCCTGTCTAGTGGCGCAGAGGCCACAGCACATAGTAGGGATTGTGTGTGACAAACCCACCAACTCTTGGCTGGGGTTGTCAGATGTCATCTGGGAGAAAGTGTATGACCTAGTGAGTGGTCAACACATGGCCGGTAGATGAAACTGGTTGCTGTGGCCTTGCAGGGTGACTCCTGCAGTGACGTCCCCTTACTGTGCTGCGATCTGTGGCGGCTCCTGTAACCTACTTCTGTGTTCTTTGACGCTATCGTAGAATCTTAGCCCTCAGCTCGTTTCTTTCCAGCTGGCGCTGACGTTACCTTGTCAGGCTGCGTTCCCGTTTTTTGGTCAGTTTGGCCCCTGTAAGTGTCCAGGTAATTTTAGAGTGAAGCGGTTCTAATAGCGGCGGCAGTCATGTGCATGTCATATTCAAACACAGCATGATATGAAGACCAAACCAAGCTCCCTCTGTATATTTAAGCATGGCACAGTGTTCTACAGCACCCTACAGGCTCTGTGCAGCCAGGAAATAGCTGTTTTTTAACGCAATTCATCCCGAAGTAATTCAGAACTAAACGGATTTTTTCGGAAAATTTGGCGAATTTTTGAGAAATTCGCCCATCTCTAGTTATAGCCATTGGTGACAGTGCCATAAGTTTAAATTGACAACGTAGATAAATGACTGATCAATCCCTGCTGTGGTCTGAGGCCTAGCCTGGACTTCCACTGTTGAGACCTTCTTTGGCTGCTATGTCAAGTTTCGTTATTGCACTCACAAAAATCTAGGCAGCATTGATTTGTAACATATATTCTCAAAAACTTGTACTCTCCATACATCTAGACAATGTAGGCAGCAAACTTCTCACATGCATGAAACTGGTTATTTTAAAATAAAATCGTACTTTTGTTTACAAATTTTTTCATTTCAATTCATTCTAACATATCACAATCTTGCACTTATTCAATAAAATAGATATTTTATATTCTCTGTATCGTCCATCCACACTGTCTCAAACAATCTCAGTCACTTCTTTAAAAATTATACCTTTATCCTTGCCCACTGCAGGAGGTTTATGCCAGTTTAGCTTATTGTGGGTGGCATTTGGTTGTTAGGGAGGGCAGTGTGACAGTCAAGGAACAGTCACAGCTCAGTATTAGGGGGTGTTGTGGCTGAAATGGGGCCATTATAGACTTCATGAAGGCCTTGTGGCCTATATAAAGGGGCTGATGGGCGGCATTATGGCACTACACAAAAATGAAAAAACTCACAACACAATCAAAAATTATGTTTTGTCAAGCAAAAGGTCAGGGCAGGTAGAGATCAACTCCAACAAACTTGAGGCAATGGACCAGTGTGCAAAGGGAATGTAGCTTGCAGTGAGAGGTGCATTGGTGAGGGCAGAAACAAAGTATTTCTTGCTATTATACTGTATGATATTATTATTCTTAATATATCTGACCTCTCATAATCATATAACTGTGTCCTGAAATGTCTACGTTGATGAGAATTGTCCTCTTCCCATTGAACTCAGAAATCTTTGCTCCAGCTTTCTATAGACTCTCTAAGAACTGGATGTTTTATCTTTCTCATATTAATTAGCCTTTTCTTATGCCTAGTTTTTTTCTCTCTGTTTCGTCTTTATCTTTTCACTCATTATATATCAGAGTAAGAGGCTTGGATGAACAAACAAATTCAATCTGCATTTCTCCAGCCTGTACTGTGAATGTAGCATTGTTTTTGTACCTAAAACTACTCAAAGCTATTGTGATGTCACTAGCAATCTTATTCGGTAGCCAAATTATATAGTCTGCCATTGTGATGTCATCACTTATTTGAGACTTCACGGCACACCAAATAAGTTGCTTTAGATGAAAAGATTTAATGTAACAAATGTTTATGGACAATTCTTCAGTTATGACATAAGGCAAAAATTAAGCATTACAAGTAGAGATGGGCGAATTTCCCGAAATTCGTTTCGTTCACTTTGCCGAATTTCTCTGCAAAAAATAACTTCGTTCCAAATTACTTCGGCAAGAATCACGTTAAAAAACAGCTATTTCCAGGCTGCACAGAGCCTGCAGGGTGCTGTAGAACGTTGTGCCATGCTTAAAAATGCAGAGAGAGTTTGGTTTGGTCTTCATACAATGTTGTGTTTTAGTTTTAACACGCAGATGAATGCCGCCGCTCTTAGAAAACGCTTCACTCTAAAATTCCTGGGCACTTAAGAGGGCAAAACTGACCAAAAAATGAAGGGGGAATGTAACCTGATAAAGTCATTTGGGAAACGACAGCTGGAAAAAAATAAGCTGAGGGCTCAGGTGGCAACATCAGTGACAGAGAATGTGGAGGTGACAGCGGCAGCCACAGCCCGCATGAGGTCGACAGTGGCACAATGATATTCTGGAGGTGGCAAAAAACAGGAGTAGGCCACAGGTGGCAAAATTGACACAGTGTGTAGGGTTTCGGCAGCAGCCACAGCAGCAGCATGAGGTCAGACAGTGGCACAATGACAGTCTGGAGGTGGCAAAAACAGGAGTAGGACACAGAGTGGCACAATGACACAGTTTATAGGTCACGGCAGCAGCCACAGCAGCAGCATGAGGTCAGACAGTGGCACAATGAAACAGTGTGGAGGTCACGGCAGCAGCCACACCAGCAGCATGAGGTCAGACAATGGCACAATGACACAGTATGTAGGTCACGGCAGCAGCCACAGCAGCAGCATAAGGTCAGACAGTGGCACAATGACACAGTGTGTAGGTCACGGCAGCAGCCACAGCAGCAGCATGAGGTCAGACAGTGGCACAATGACACAGTTTGTAGGTCACGGCAGCAGCCACACCAGCAGCATGAGGTCAGACAGTGGCACAATGACACAGTGTGTAGGTCACGGCAGCATCCACAGCAGCAGCATGAGGTCAGACAGTGGCACAATGATACAGTCGGTAGGTCACCGCATCAGCCACAGCAGCAGCATGAGGTCAGACAGTGGCACAATGACACAGTGTGTAGGTCACGGCAGCAGCCACAGCAGCAGCATGAGGTCAGACAGTGGCACAATGACAGAGTGTGGAGGTGGGTGGCAATACCAGTCCCTGGTAAAGATGGTTGGTGGCAGATGGAGAAACTGTCAGCAGATGTGTGGCATCAGGCGGGTGGCGGCATCAGAATAGTGGCTGAGGCAGGTAGTTTGAACCCAGACTCATTTCTCACCCGTTTGGGTGAGGCGTCATGGGCTGATGTAGTCTGACGCCTAAGGCATTGGTGTGTGGAAATCCTGGCCGAAACCACGCCTGATTCATCTTGAAAAAAGGTCAGTTTGTTCCACATTTCCCGTGGACAAGCGGGTTCTCCTTGGGGTAACGATGGCCCCCGCCACACTGAACACCCACTCTGATGCCACACTACTGGTCGGGCAGGACAGCTTCTCCACTGCAAACTCGGCAAGTTGCGGCCACACATCCAGTTTGGCTGCCCCAGTAGTCCAGCGGAATCTTCTAACTGGGGTGGCAGAGTGGGTTTTCCAAGTAGGCCAACACCTGTTGGTTCAGGGTCTGCTCCAGGTCCTGCTGTTGCTGCTGCTGGCGACTGCCCTCCTCACTAGGCGGGTGAAGGAAGCTGCTCATCAGTGACTCCAGACTTAGGATGCTGCTGATGGAGCTGGGACTGCTCCGATCCCCCCACCTTCCCCCGGCAGCTGCGGCAGTAGTACGTGAGCGCTGAAGAATCCCCCGGTCAGACCTGTCAGAGGAGGGACGATGCCACACATAGGCAGCGGCCAACTGACTACGTAGGATTTCCCTATAGTATTTGAGTTTATCCTCCCTCTCAATAGCTGGGAAAAAGGCTCCCATTTCGGACCGGTAGCAAGGGTCCAATAGGGTGGAGAGCCAGAAGTCATCCCTCTGCCGGATGCTGACTATTCGGCTGTCACTAGCCAGGCAAATCAGCATGCTGCGGGCCATCTGCACAAGTGACTCCGAGGGGCTCCCTGCCTCCATCTCCACTGTATACTGCCACGGTGCTTGCAGGTCATCTGCCTCGTCTTCCTCATCTCCATCTACCTCCTCCAGCTGCTCCTGCTCCTCCTCTCTTGTCACCTGGGTAGAAAATCCACTCATTTCACCAGACAATGCTTCTGCTCCAAAGTCCTCCTCCTCCTCCATTTCAGTCCCCACTGGAGATGTAGTCGCCACGTCTCCAGTCCCCTGCCCAGACAGATTTTTCAGCATCTGTTCCAGGACATGAAGCAGTGGAATGACGTTATTCATCCCGTAGTCCTGGCGACTGACAAATAACGTGGCCTCCTCGAATGGCCTCAACAAACGGCAGGTGTCATGCATGAGCTGCCACTGGCTGACATCAAAGTTACACAGGGGAGTACTCCTGTCCGCCTGGATCATCAAAAATCATTAATGGCCTTTCTCTGTTCATACAGTCGGTCCTAACATGTGCAGCTGGAATTCCAACGGGTGAAAACATCGCATATCGAGTGTGTTGGGGGAGGCCGTTCTGCCACTGAAACTCGAGGAGGGTGTTCCTGGCTTTGTAGGAATATGATGAAGTGCATGCACAGTTTCCTGCCATTTTCTGAATCTTCTGAAGATCGGTGGAAGACTTCAGAACCTTTTCACAACCAGATTGAACATGTGCACCATGCAGGGCGCATGGACCATCCCTCCTCGTGCAGCGCGGACACCATGTTACTCCCATTGTCCGTCACCATGGTTCCGATTGCAGTTAGCGGGGAGAAAGCCACACATCGATTTCTTGCTGCATGACGCGGAGCATTTTCCTCCCCTGTGTGACTTCGTTTGCCGAGGCAAGCCGGGTTTTAGAACTGCATGACAACCGCTGTCCCCGCACCATGTGGTATGATGGAGCAGTACTTGTGGAGGCTGAGATGGTGTGGTGGTGGAGGAGGCGGACTTTGGGCGCAGGAGCCTCAGTTTGACAACGGGGAGGAAAAGCGGCGTCTCCTTTCCAAGTTGTTTGGTGTGCCTGGGCCGGAAGCACATTAAACCCAGTGGCCGTAAAGGACATGTACTGGCCCTGACCGTAGTTTACAGCCCAGACTTCCGCGCTGCCGTGCACCTTGGAACAAAACCGATAAGCTAAAGGACTGGCCCACCTTCTGTTCTACATATTGGGGGGGGTCAGCACAAAGGCAAGCACAGGCGCAAGGGTTTTAGTCCAAAATAAAGATACTTTTTTTAAAACCGTCCACTTGTCAACACAAATTTCAGCTTGGCTTCAGCACAAACAAGACGGTACAACAGAAAGTCCTTGTTCAGGTAAATACATGCAATATAAATGCCCCCAATGGCAATGCATACCTTCAGGTCCACACAGCCTCACAGCTCAGGCAGTACACATTTTCCTGGTTTCAGGTCCAGAAACACACCCCCTGTCTTCCTACACCAGCTGCCTTTTATTTGGCCGGTAAAGACCTGGGGTGGAGTATTGGAGCGGCCGTCCCACCCAGACCCTTGGGGCCCCTCCATAAAAAACCCGACCCGGGCTACAAAGCAAAAACTGCTCAGCAGCACTAACTGTTGCTGGCATCAAGATAAATGGGGTTTTTTTTATCACCGAGGCCAGCCACCTCGGTGATAAAATACCTCCCCTCTATGACGGTACCTCTGACCCTTCTACTACCCCCCCCCCTCTGCCCAAAGCCGAGGGTTGGGCACCTTCTGCCACCATACAGTGCACCCTTGACAGGCATCGGGATTGGCATGCATTTTTCCCGGCCTGTGTTCTACAAAAAATCTAAAATCTTGTAGTGCTAGGGAAACCCTCAGTGACCCGGCATTGTTACCCTTTTTCTCTCGCATCCATTTTAGGGGTGCGTGGGCTGACACCAACTTAAACCTCCTACCTAGCAGGTAGTACCTCAACGAATCCAGGGCCCACTTGATGGCTAAACACTCTTTCTCTATTATAGAGTAGTTTTTCTCACATGGGGACAATTTTCACATGGTATATCTGCAGGGGCTTTCTCCTACCAGGTTGGTGTATGCTGTAATTGACGTCACCCACCTTCTCCACCACCTCGTAGGGACCCTCCCATTTTTCCAAGAAATTTTGCTCTCTACAGGGGTACCAACACAAGTACCCGTCCCCCGCCCTGATCCTCAGTCTGGCTACCGTTTGAACCCGGGGACTGTGCCCTTGGCCGCAGGAGAGTTTCTTACAAGGGGCATTACTTAGATACCTATCCTGCCTGCGCAACATTTCGATACACTCTGTATGGGGTGGTTTCCTCCCCCAGGTCTCCTTCGCGATGTAAAAGTAAACCCGGGGGTATCGCCCGTACAAAAGCTCAAAGGGGGAAAACCCCAGTAGACGCTTGGGGCACCTCCCGATGGAAAATAACAAGTGGGCAATAAAACATCCCATCACTTCCATCCCTGTCTACCACCTTTTCCTAACATGATTTTTAAGGTTTTATTGCCCTTTTCAACTAAACCGTCATCTGAGGGTGATAAACCGAGGGCGCAACTTTTTAATTTTTAGGATTTTTACATAGTCCCTCATCTCTTGGACATAAACGTTTCCCTTGGCCCCAAAATTCCCCTGGTAGCCCTGCCGGGAAATAAAAAAACAGCTCCGGCAATGGTTTTTAGATGGGGTATTTCCAAGGGGCCCGTTCTGATACCGAGTCGCAATCCATGACTACCAGAATAATTGTGCCCTCTGGGGACTTGCCCAAAGGGGACCCCCAAATCCATGGCAATCTTTTTAAAAGGGGACTTCTATAATTGGAAAGGGCATAAAGGGGCCTACGAAAGTGGCCACCGGGGATGTTATCTGGCACCGGGGACATACTGCAAAACTCTTTTTTTTCCTGAAACCCCCCGGCCCAGAAAGAAACCGAAAACCACCCCCTCCGGTTTTGTCCGCCCAAGTGCCACCCAACACATTGAATGGGCCGGTCTAGAACCTGCTCTGTAAGGTCCCGGTAAAAGGGACTGCTCTATTACCTCACCCGCTTTGGTCACTCGAAAAAATAAATTTTTTTTTTTTTTTTTAACGGGAAGTGGGGTACCGCTCGTCTGCCCGGGGTTCTTGGGAACCCCATCTAGTATCGTGACCGCCTAATCCCCCTTTTTAAAGTTAAATTCCCCGACTGGGGGGTTCCAAAATTTTCCCTGGACACCCCCAAGTCAGGTACCTGGTCCGGGGTTTGGGCTCCTCCCCCACACCCCCAAATCAACAGGGGGAAATTTTTTCGGGGGTTTCGCCCCTACTTTACCGGGACCTCTTGGCTGTGGCAGGTTAGGCGCTGGGACTTCGCCCTAGGTCCCAGAAAAAGGGGAAAGTCCCGACCCACAATAATAGGGTGCAACAAGTGGTGAAACCCCCGACGGGGGTGATAGGGTAGTCCGCCAGTTCCAATGTCCACTTGACCCACAGGGTAATGTTTGGTCCCATAGATACAACCACCCCCAACCGCCCTCCCCGGCATCAAACGGGGATGTGGCCCCACAGGGTCCCCAAAACTCCCTGATCCAGGATCCAGCAAAATTAGTGCCATTAATGGGATTTGCACAACTGGGGCCCCCTCCCCTTTGGGCTGGGTATAGCGCTGCGACAGGTGGGCAAACCACGAGCGCGCCGGCCTATACACCCCCATAGCTCCGGACTCTGGGCACGGGGGCGGCAGTGACCGGGGTTCTGGCATCTCCAGCAATAGTCCCGGCCAGCCCCCTTGCCCCAAAGGCCCCAGTCCCCGTCCTGACTTGGGGACGCCCTCCACAGTGGCCCTGGTTCCCCTTGGGCTGCACTACCCCCCCGGGGCACCCCAACGCGACCCGTCTCTCCGACTCACCAGGGAGGCCCTCGACGGCCAATAACCCGACTAAGCCGACGACTCGCCACACCTGGGGGTCCCCCCTTGCCACCCCACTGTAGGGGCCCCTGGAGCGATTTTACGAACCTTTCCATACGACCCCCTCGACCATTTTGGGCAGGAGTGCGGGCTCGGCTGAAAACCCCTGGGGCGGATAAACAGGTCAAAATCTGGGATCTGTTGGCTTTCCTTGCTGTATCCCCAGCATGCACCCTTCCCCGGGCGGGCCCCGTACCCCGATGCCCCAGAAATTTTCCCCCCTTGACTTCCATATTCTTTGGCTCCCGCAGCGCAAAACAAAATAGGCCTTCTTTTGGGTCGCCGGGAGGTAAGGGGCTAGGGCCCGGCCCACTGCTCCGAGGTAATTTTTCCCGTCACCCCCTCAAACACTGTCATGTAGGCCTCGACGTCGTCCTCTGGGGTCATTTTTTTTAACGCCTCGCATACATTTTTTCCTGGGTTCGGTTCTCCCCTGGCGTGGGGGGGCCTCCACTTCTCTGCCCGACCCACGAGTTAACACCGCCATTTTTTGGAGAAGTAGCTTGTTGGTCTCTTGCTGCCTCTCACCGTCTCCATGTGAGCTTGCGCTGCTTCTTTGGGCCTGGACCCGGTGTTTGAGTACTCCTCCATGCTCTCGACTGGGGCTTTTTAAACCCCGTTGCTGCCTTGACCCAGGGCATGCACTCCTTTTTTCGGGGTGTTGCCCCTCCGACACCACTTGTGGGGGTCACACAAAAGGCAAGCACGGGGCAAGGGTTTTAGTCCCAAAAAAAGATACGTTTTTAACGTCCACTGGTTCAACACAAATTTCAGCTTTGGGCCCCCCAAACAAAACGTACAAAAAAAGTCCTTCCAGGGAAATAGCATGCAATTAAAAAACTCCCCAAAGGGAATGGGGATACCTTAGGGCCCCCACAGCCTCCAGCTCAGGCATACCAGTTCCTGGTTTCAGGGCCAGAACACACCCCCCGCTCCTACACCAGGGCCTTTTATTTGGCCGGTAAAACCTGGGCTGGAGTATTGGAGCGGCCGCCCCCAACTCTTGGCCACTCCAAAAAAACCCGACCCACTACAAAACAAAAAACGCTCAGCACACTAAATGTTGCGGGGATCAAGAAAAGGTTTTTTTTTTATCACCGAGGGCCCCCACCCGGGGATAAATACCTCCCGCTATGACGGTACCTCTGACCCTTCTACAATATTCATGAAATGCTGTATTGCCTTTTGAAAAAAATTACGGGTTGGAACTCTATCCCCGGCACAAACCATTTTTCTCTGAATGGTGCAGAGCCACCATTTGGAAAAGGAGGGGCTGCACACCACAACTTGGACGGATATGTCAGCTTCTGCACCTTTGGAGGGGACGCATACGTTGCTCTTTGCAATCGCCTTTTTGAACGACTGCGGCGCCATATACGAGGGGGCAGGCACTGGGCGGGGAAAGATGCAAAGAGAAACACTCCCTTCTGCAAGGGGGTAGCCTTGACTGGGTGCAATGGCATGCGTGCCACTGGGGCCCCGCTGCGCGCGGGGGCAGGATGGACAACCAATTGACCACGTTTCCCCAGGCCCCGGATGTGACGCGCATGTGTTAAGCAGGGCCATGGGCCAAAGTAGCTCCCCGGCCACGCTTCACTTTCTCTTTTCAGATTCTACAATACCCATATTTTGGCCCCCGGTTCTTAGCAAAGAACTGCCACACCGCCGAGTATCGGATTTTACCGCCCAAAAACCCCACTGAATGACTACTGCCGCCGCTGCCTCGCTGGCCCCGTGCCGCTACTTTTTTGGACCTCGAAGGGGTTTTTTTTTCCCCCTGGGCGCTTGCTCCCGACCTCACCTGCTGCATCCTGCTGATCATGGCCACACGACCCACTTTCTGGGTGGCCGCGCCGACCCAAACTGACGCCCTCTTCTCCTGACGATGATGAAACCCTTTCCCCCCCGGCTCCCAAGTGCGGTCGGCTACACTCATCTATTTGTGTTTTATCGCATTTTGGCCTTTCCCTCACCGGGCTTGGGATGCAGAGGCTGACCCTCACAACATGACCTCCCATGCCACTCTCAACATCTAAACTTGCCGCTTACGCAAGAAGCGGGGATATTGGGCCCCATTTTCGCTGCCAAGTACCCTGCTGACTGCCCCCCCAAAAATTTTTTCATCCTCGCTATATATGGAAACTAAAGCCCAGACCACTTTTTTTAGATCTCGGGCTTAAGGGGAACCGGAGGGGACAGAGGGGGGTTGAGGCCCAGGGGGGGCCCCCGCTGACCCGCTCCCGGGCCATCCCAAACAAGGGGTTTGTTTTCGGGACTTTTTCCCCCCCGACTTTTTGCTGGGTTGCCCAGATGTCATCTGGGAGGAAGTGATGACCTGTCCCCAAACCCAAAAACCCCTTTGGGTTTTTCTGTCAACCACGGCCGCTAATGACAGGGGAAAATTTTTGGGGCCTCCCCAGTCCCCTGCTGCAAAGTCCCCTTCCCTGGCGCGCCCGGGGGCCTCCCTCCAGGAATATTTGTCCCCGCTGCACTTGCACGAAGACCCCCTTGCACCTCTCTGTCTGACATACTTTTTGGGTTCAAAAAAATTTTCAGACACTTTTGATGAAGATATCTGTATTGAAAAACATACCCTTTTTTGATCCAAATGAACCCCCTAAGAAGCTTGGGGAACCCTTGGGGTAAAATTGCGCTCCACAAGGGCAGGAAAAATTGACTTGGGGATGGGGCCTTTAAAAAACCCGGTAATTTTTTCTGAATGTAAAGGCTTAATTTTAAACCTTTGAAATAAATTATGCACAGAATTTCTTCTTTTGGCGGTTTAAAAAAAAAGTTTTCCCTTTTTCTGAGTTTCAACTGCAGAAAAATACTTAGTTAACCCCTTTGGGTGTAAATTGCGCCAAAGAATTGACCACCACAAAAATACTAGCTTTGTAAACGTGTTACAATCGGTTTTTTTACACCACACCAAAAAGAGAAAAAAATTTAATTAACCCCTTTGCTTGTGAATTAGGCTACAGGGAAAAAAGTATAAATTTTGGCGGGGAAAAAGACGGGTTTCCCTTGGGGTCCCACAGCTGAAAAACAACGCTTAATTTAACCCCCGGGTGTAAAAAGCGCCAAAAAATTGATCCACCACAAACTACCCAGCTTTTTAAACAGTTACAATGCGGGGTTTTTTTTCGCCCCACAACAAGAAAAAAAATTGTAAAAAATCTTCGCTTTTTAATTATCTACAGGAAAAATGTATATATTTTGGCGGGTGAAAATGGGTGGTTTCTTGGAGTCACCACAGCTGAATAACAATGCTTAATTAACCCCTGGATGTAAATCGCGCCAAAGAATTGAGCCACCCCCAAACAACTAGCTTTGTAGCGTGTTACAATGCGGTGTTTTTACGCCCACACAACAAGAGATACAATTGTAATTAACCTTTGCTTGTGAATTAGGTACAGGAAAAATGTATACATTTGGCGGTGAAATGGCGGTTTCTTGGAGTCACTACATCTGAACAACAACGTTTAATTAACCCCTGGATGTAAATTGCGCCAAAAATTGAGCCACCTCAAACTACTAGCTTTGTAGCGTTTTTACAATGCGGTGTTTTTTACGCCACACAACAAGACATAAAATTGTAATATACCTTTGCTTGTGAATTAGGCTACAGGAAAAATGTATACATTTTGGCGGTGAAAATGGCGGTTTCTTGGAGTCACTACAGCTGAACAACAACGCTTAATTAACCCCTGGATGTAAATTGCGCCACCACAAACTACTAGCTTTGTAGCGTGTTACAATGCGGTGTTTTTTACGCCACACAACAAGACATAAAATTTGTAATATACCTTTGTTTGTGAATTAGGCTACGGGAAAAAATTATATATTTTTGGCGGTGAAAATGAGGGGGTTTCTTGGAGTCCCCCACAGCTGAATAACAACGCTTAATTAACCCCTGGATGTAAATTGCGCCAAAAGAATTGACCCACCACAAACACTAGCTTTGTAGCGTGTTAAAATGCGGTGTTTTTTACGCCACCCAAAAAGGGAGATAAAATTGTAATTAACCTTTGCTTGTGAATTAGGCTACAGGAAAAATGTATATATTTTGGCGGTGAAAATGACGGTTTCTTGGAGTCATCAAAAATAGATGCTGTCCAGAAAATGAACGATACACGTGTAAACTCTTTCTTCTTATTTATTACTAAATATACATAGAAAATATAACGTAATCTTTACGCCAAAATTTTTTCAAAACCGTACCCATGTGTAAAAAAATAGAAACCCACAGAGCACTTAGCTGAATTCAGCGAGTCCTTTCCGGATAAGGAATAAGATAGCATGCCAACCCACCAGAACGAGGAATAGAACTTAAGCCCAAGCCGTTACTACGTGAGTAGCTGAAATAGGCCCGATCACGGCGACGTTTCGGAAAGGACAACGCCTCCTTCTCAAGCGTGACATCACTTCCAGGAAGGCCGTTCTTATAGTGTCCGCTTCAAGGAAACGTACAAACCCTTTCAAAAATAGCATATCTAATACATAGTTACTATACACTTGCGATCTAACATTAATTACGATAAACATTAAACATAGACACCATAAACCGGCCTACTGTAACTTACACTTAGACACAAGCTCCCAAATTAAATATGTACAAACGCATATAGTGTCTAAATCTAATAATACGGTGTGACTAAGTGAATAGTGACTCTACCTAAAAACAACGGGCCTTACGGTGCGGGTACACACCAGATTTTAATTATAAAAATAAAATTCCACTGACAGTTTTCCGTTTAACCCCTTCGGTGAAAGCGCCTCTAATCTAGTAATCCAATATATCTCTCTTCTCAAAAGTTTGATTTTAACCTGTTCAATGTCATTCCCTTCGATTTCCTCAAGTACACACCAACGGAGATCAGAGGCATTATGCCCCCTATCAAAGAAGTGTCTCGCAACTGTAGACTCTGAGTACTTCTTCTTCATCTCATTTTTTGGTACCTGTTCACACTCCTTATCCTTGGCTTCCTGTTTCTTTGTTTTATAAAGACGAATTTGGGATTTGTGTTCATTAATCCTAATTCGAACCATTCTCGATGTTTGACCCACATAGCACATCCGAAACGGGAACATTTAATTTAAGTAAATCACTTTACTCGAATACAAGTAAAGTAACCCCTAATAGGATTTATAAAACCTTTTTGTAGGGGGGAATAAATTCGCCTTTAATAATCCCATGACAATTTGGGCATGACAAACAGGTAAGTCCCCCCTCCTTTGTGTGTCCAGTGTCTTTTGTCTAGATATTTTAATTTTTCAAATCCGAATGGACGATAACATTGCCAATCAAATTGCCTCTCTGGTAAACAAACTTAGGATACTCTTTAAAGAGGTTCCCAAACTTAGGGTCCCCCTGAATAATGTGCCAATGTTTTCTAATTGTTTTCCTTATTAGATCTGCATGGCAATCATAAACCGACACGAAGCCTACTCTACGTTCATACTTAGGTTTTTTTTTTAGTTTTTACGACCCTCGCTACGTGTCAGCTCCCCTCTTCTTCGCCTATACGTTGTACTTCCTCTTTCTTATATCCACTTTTCACAACTTATCCACTAGTTTTTCTTTATTACGATGATATTCACGGGTCAGTTGAACTATACGTCTAGCACGTAAAATTGACCCTTGGGAAATCGCTTTGAACACAGCTGGGGCATGTTGACTTTTCATATGTAGTGTGTTGTTCCTATCTGTGTCTTTGGAGTATAGTGTAGTAGCAATTGCATTACTTTCACGTTTAAGTTTGACATCCAGGAAGTTAACACTGTCCCGGTCACTATGTAGTGTGAACTTGATCAAAGGATGTTTAGAGTTAATTTCCTCCAAAAATTCATTTAGCTCATCTTCTGTACCAGTCCAAAATAAGCAAACATCATCCACATAGCGGCCCAAAGTTTAATATGATGGCTCAATCTACTGGGCATGATGTTGATACCCCTCAAAGTGTTCCATAAAAAAAATTGGCGAAACTAGGTGCGACGGGGAGACCCATCGAGGTCCCCTTGCCGCTGCCAGAAAAATTCCGGGCCAAACCGGAAAAAATTCTTTGTGAGTATAACCTCCAAAAATTTCAGAGTAAACGCAATGAGGCCGTTGGAGATAGAGGCAAACCTCCAACAATCTCATTCTTACTGCGTCAAAACCCTTTATCTATCGGAATGTTTTGTTAAAAGGCTCCCAACATCTAGGGTACAAAGGAACGTGACATCAGTCATGTCAGTTTTTTTCAATTTTAGACAAAAACTCATTTTGTATCTTTAAGGCACCTAGGGAGTCGTTTAACGACTTTCTGCAAAAAGCTGTCTATGAAGAGGGCTATGGGATGGAAGACAGACCCAATCCCCGATACAATAGGTCTGCCGGGGGGGTTCCTAAGAGATTTGTGCACTTTTGGGAATAAAAAACATAATGGGAACTCTAGGAAAGTCCCCTACAGGGCTTTAGCTGTTTTATTATCTATAATCCCCTGTGTCTCAGCATTCAGAATAATCACATCAATCATACTCTTAACCTGTTTAGTAGGGTCACCCTTACTCCTCTCATATACTCCATTCTCATTCAATTGCCTCTCTGCTTCCTCTATATATTTCTTTCTATCCATGATTATTGTGGCTCCCCCCTTGTCTGCTTTCTTAACTATTAAATCTTTATCTTCCTTTAGTTTAATCCAAAGCTTCCCTCTCTGCTTTGTAAAATTTTTCCTCCAACATTTTTAAATCTTAATCTGGCCATTTTTTCTTGTACCCTCTTTTATTGACTAGTTCTTGAATGCTTCTAACATCGTACTAGAAACTTCTGGATCAAAATTTACTACTTCTTATAACTTTTATTGCTGACACCATTGAAAGCTATCTCCTCCTCTCCAAAAAACATTTCAATCCATCTTGCGACAAAAAATTTTTAAAATTCTACTTGAAAATAAAAAAAAGTTCTAGACATTGTTGGGACGAAATTTAAGCCTTTTGTTCCCACTTTTTATTGCCTTAATCTGTCAGCATTTTCGGAGGAAAGATTAATAGTAATTTCCTCTAATTTTTCTTCCCTTTCATTTCCGCGTGGGCTTCATCTTGATCCACTTGCATTTTTCTGTTCTCTCCCCCACTTTTAGTTTCTGCTCCCCACTCTCCTTTAAAAAAGGCTGGGTTTCTCTGATTATTCTTTTTGGGGATCGTAGGTCATCGTTTTTGATTCACCGACTCCGCTTCAGAGGAAGTAGTTTCTGAATAACTTTATTTACATGGGGACGGGTTTTACGTGTATAAGATTTTTCTTTAGCCCACGTGTACACCTTTTTCTGGGCATAACGCGTGTACTCTCTCAAACTTCTTTAGTTTAGTACTCATAATTTTTTCTTTAAGATTGGGCACATTTCATTTATTTGTTTCCCGGATTTCCTCAACACGCCTCTTTCTTAGTATCTTTTAACTCCATTTCACACTGTGCGATTTCAACACGAATTTTGTCTATGGCCGGCTGAAGGTATTGAATGGTTAGTAGCATTAGGTCAAGTGAATACCTATTGCTGATAGCGAACCATTTACTCTGGAATTGTGCGTCTTCTTTCAGGAAGATTGGCATTAGGGGACTTCTGAGACCCCGTGGTATACGTTGGACTTTCACATACTCCATCAGCGTAGAGGCATGTAGATGTAAGTTTGTTTCCTTCCGTCTAAGGGATTCAAGTCTCTTACTGAGGTCTTGTTGGTGTATTTCACCTGTGTTACTCCAATTATAGCCAGCGCTTTCAGCTTGTCGGACTATCTGGGCACATTCCTCCTCTGACAACACATATATATCAGCTGTATTAGCCGTGGCTGCGGCAATCGTATCAAACGACATGGTAATTTTATTAAAGTGCAGTAAGCGGGGTTAATATACAAACAGTCACTATGTTATTGATTGCACTTAGTGCTCATGTGCTCTAGCAGCATCACAGCAGGACCCCCCCTGCTTCAATAAACGATACATCAAAAATAGATGCTGTCCAGAAAATGAACGATACACGTATAAACTCTTTCTTCTTATTTATTAATAAATATACATAGATATATAACGTAATCTTTACGCCAGAATTTTCAAAACCGTACCATGTGTACAAAATAGAAAGCACAGAGCACTTAGCTGAATTCAGCGAGTCCTTTCCGGATAAGGAATAAGATAAGCATGCCAGCCAGCCAGACGAGGAATAGAACTTAGCCCAAGCCGTTACTACGTGAGTAGCTGCATAGGGCCGATCATCACGCGACGTTTCGGAGGACACGCCTCCTTTCTCAAGCGTGACATCACTTCCAGGAAGGCCGTTCTTATAGTGTCCGCTTCAAGGTACGTACAAACCCTTTCAAAATGGCATATCTAATACATAGTTACTATACACTTGCGATCTAACATTAACTACGATAAACATTAAACATAGACACCATAAACCGGCCTACTGTAACTTACACTTAGACACAAGCTCCCAAATTAAATATGTACAATACGCATATAGTGTCTAAATCTAATAATACGGTGTGACTAAGTGAATAGTGTCCGTGCGGCATGTGCTATGTAGGTCAAACATCGAGAATGGTTCGAATCAGGATTAATGAACACAAATCCCAAATTCGTCTCTATAAAACAAAGAAACAGGAAGCCAAGGATAAGGAGTGTGAACAGGTACCAAAAAATGAGATGAAGAAGAGCTACTCGAGTCTACAGTTGCGACACTTCTTTGATAGGGGACATAATGCCTCTGATCTCCGTTGGTGTGTACTTGAGGAAATCGAAGGGAATGACATTGAACAGTTAAAATCAAACTTATGAGAGAGAGATATATTGGATTACTAGATTAGAGGCGCTTTCACCGAAGGGGTTAAACGAAAACTGTCAGTGGAATGTATTTTTATAATATATCTGGTGTGTACCCCGCACCGTAAGGCCCTTGTTTTTAGGTAGAGTCACACATTCACTTAGTCACACCGTATTATTAGATTTAGACACTATATGTGTATTGTACATATTTAATTTGGGAGCTTGTGTCTAAGTGTAAGTTACAGTAGGTCGGTTTATGGTGTCTATGTTTAATGTTTATCGTAGTTAATGTTAGATTGTAAGTGTATAGTAACTATGTATTAGATATGCTATTTTGAAAGGGTTTGTACGTACCTTAAAGCGGACACTATAAGAACGGCCCTCCTGGAAGTGATGTCACGCTTGAGAAAGGAGGCGTGTCCTCCGAAACGTCGCGTGATCGGGCCCTATGCAGCTACTCACGTAGCAACGGCGTGGGCTAAGTTCTATTCCTCGTTTGGCTGGCTGGCATGCTCATCTTATTCCTTATCCGGAAAGGACTCGCTGAATTCAGCTAAGTGCTCTGTGCTTTCTATTTTGTACACATGGTACGGTTTTGAAAATTCTGGCGTAAAGATTACGTTATATATCTATGCATATTTATTAATAAATAAGAAGAAAGAGTTTATACGTGTATCGTTCATTTTCTGGACAGCATCTATTTTTTGATGTATCGTTTATTGAAGCAGGGGGGGTCCTGCTGTGATGCTGCTATGAGCACATGAGCACTAAGTGCAATCAATAACATAGTGACTGTTTGTATATTAACCCCGCTTACTGCACTTTAATAAAATTACCATGTCGTTTGATACGATGGCCCGCAGCCACGGCTAATACAGCCGATATAATATTTGTTGTCAGAGGAGGAACGTGCCCAGATAGTCCGACAAGCTGAAAGCGCTGGCTATAATTGGAGTAACACAGGTGAAATGCACCAACAAGACCTCAGTAAGAGACTTGAATCCCTTAGACGGAAGGAAACAAATTTACATCTACATGCCTCTACGCTGATGGAGTATGTGAAAGTCCAACGTATACCACGAGGTCTCAGAAGTCCCCTAATGCCAATCTTCCTGAAAGAAGACGCACAATTCCAGAGTAAATGGTTCGCTATCAGCAATAGGTACTCATTTGACCTAATGCTACTAACCATACAATACCTTCAGCCGGCCATAGACAAAATTCGTGTTGAAATCGCACAGTGTGAAATGGAGTTAAAAGATACCAAGAAAGAGGCGTGTGAGGAAATCCTGAAACAAATAAATGAAAATGTGTCTAATCTTAAAGAACAAATTATGAGTACTAAACTCAAGAAGTTTGAGAGAGATACACGCGATTATGCCCAGAATAAGGTGTACACGTGGGCTAAAGAAAAATCATATACACGTAAACCGTACCATGCCAATAAAGTCTATTCAGAAACTACTTCCTCTGAAGCGGAGTCGGTGAATCAAAAACAGATGACTCTACGATCCACCAAAAAGAATAATCAGAGAACCCAGCCTTTTTTAAAGGAGAGTGGGGACGCAGAAACTACAAGTGGGGAGCAGACAGAAGATGCAAGTGGATCCAAGATGAAGCCCAAGCGGAATGCAAGGAAGAAAAATTAGAGGAACTTACTATTAATCTTTCCTCGAAAATGCTGACAGATAAGCAATATGAAGTGGTGAACAAAGGCTTAAATTTTGTCCCAACAATGTCTAGAACTTTTTTTGATTTTCAAGTAGAATTTTATAAATTTTGTCGCAAGATGAGATTGAAAATGTTTTTTGGGAGAGGAGGAGATAGCTTTCAAGGTGTCAGCAATAAAGTGTATAAGAGCAGTAAATTTGATCCAGAAGTTTCTAGTACGATGTTAGAAGCATTTCAAGAACTAGTCAATAAAGAGGTACAAGAAAAATGGCAGATTAAGACTAAAAATGTGAGGAAGAATTTTACAAAAGCAGAGAGGGAAGCTTTGGATAAACTAAAGGAAGATCAAGATCTAATAGTCAAGAAAGCTGATAAGGGGGGAGCCACAATAATCATGGATAGAAAGAAATATATAGAGGAAGCAGAGAGGCAATTGAATGAGGACGGAGTATATGAAAGGAGCAAGGGTGACCCGACTAAACAGGTTAAGAGTATGATTGATGAGATCATCTTGAATGCTGAGATACAAGGGATTATAGATAATAAGACAGCTAAAGCCCTGTATGTGGACTTTCCAAGAGTTCCCATACTTTACTTAGTGCCAAAAGTGCACAAATCCCTCAGGGACCCCCCCGGCAGACCCATTGTATCGGGGATTGGGTCTGTCTTCCATCCCATAGCCCTCTTCATAGATAGCTTTTTGCAGAAAGTCGTTAAACGACTCCCCAGGTGTCTGAAAGATACAAATGAATTTTTGTCTAAAATTGAAAAAACTGACATGACGGATGTCACGTTCCTATGTACCCTAGATGTTGGGAGCCTTTATACAAACATTCCGATAGATGAAGGTATTGACGCAGTAAGAACGAGATTGTTGGAGGATGCCTCTATCTCCAACGGCCTCATTGCGTTACTGCTAGAATTTTTGGAGGTTATACTCACTAAGAATTTTTTCCGGTTTGGCCAGGAATTTTTCTGGCAGCGGCAGGGGACCTCGATGGGGTCTCCTGTCGCACCTAGTTTCGCCAATATTTTTATGGAACACTTTGAGAGTATTAACATCATGCCTAGTAGATTGAGCCATCATATTAAACTTTGGCTCCGCTATGTGGATGATGTTTGCTTATTTTGGACTGGTACAGAAGATGAGCTAAATGAATTTTTGGAGGAAATTAACTCTAAACATCCTTTGATCAAGTTCACACTACATAGTGACCGGGACAGTGTTAACTTCCTGGATGTCAAACTTAAACGTGAAAGTAATGCAATTGCTACTACACTATACTCCAAAGATACAGATAGGAACAACACACTACATATGAAAAGTCAACATGCCCCAGCTGTGTTCAAAGCGATCCCCAAGGGTCAATTTTTACGTGCTAGACGTATATGTTCAACTGACAGTGAATATCATCGTAATAAAGAAAAACTAGTGGATAAGTTTGTGACACGTGGATATAAGAAAGAGGAAGTACAACGTATAGGCGAAGAAGTAGGACAGCTGACACGTAGCGAGGCTCGTAAATCTAAAGAAAAACCTAAGTATGAACGGAGAGTAGGCTTCGTGTCGGTTTATGATTGCCATGCAGATCTAATAAGAAAAACAATTAGAAAACATTGGCACATTATTCAGGGGGACCCTAAGTTTGGGAACCTCTTTAAAGAGTATCCTAAGTTTGTTTATCAGAGAGGCAAATCGATTGGCAATGTTATCGTCCATTCGGATTTGAATATTAAAACATCTAGACAAAAGACACTGGACACACAAAGGAGGGGGACTTACCCCTGTTTGTCATGCCAAAATTGTCATGGCATTATTAAAGGCGAATTTATCTCACACCCTACACAAGGTTATAACATATCTATTAGGGGTTACTTTACTTGTAATACGAGTAAAGTGATTTACCTACTTAAATGCCCGTGCGGCATGTGCTATGTGGGTCAAACATCGAGAATGGTTCGAATCAGGATTAATGAACACAAATCCCAAATTCGTCTTTATAAAACAAAGAAACAGGAAGCCAAGGATAAGGAGTGTGAACAGGTACCAAAAAATGAGATGAAGAAGAGGTACTCAGAGTCTACAGTTTGATAGGGGACATAATGCCTCTGATCTCCGTTGGTGTGTACTTGAGGAAATAGAAGGGAATGACATTGAACAGGTTAAAATCAAACTTTTGAGAAGAGAGATATATTGGATTACTAGATTAGAGGCGCTTTCACCGAAGGGGTTAAACGAAAATTGTCAGTGGAATGTATTTTTATAATTATATCTGGTGTGTACCCTGCACCGTGGCCCGTTGTTTTTAGGTAGAGTCACTATTCACTTAGTCACACCGTATTATTAGATTTAGACACTATATGCGTATTGTACATATTTAATTTGGGAGCTTGTGTCTAAGTGTAAGTTACAGTAGGCCGGTTTATGGTGTCTATGTTTAATGTTTATCGTAGTTAATGTTATGATCGCAGTATAGTAACTATGTATTAGATATATTATTTTGAAAGGGTTTGTACGTACCTTAAAGCGGACACTATAAGAACGGCCCTCCTGGAAGTGATGTCACGCTTGAGAAAGGAGGCGTGTCCTCCGAAACGTCGCGTGATCGGGCCCTATGCAGCTACTCACGTAGCAACGGCTTGGGCTAAGTTCTATTCCTCGTTTGGCTGGCTGGCATGCTCATCTTATTCCTTATCCGGAAAGGACTCGCTGAATTCAGCTAAGTGCTCTGTGCTTTCTATTTTGTACACATGGTACGGTTTTGAAAATTCTGGCGTAAAGATTACGTTATATATCTATGCATATTTTTTAATAAATAAGAAGAAAGAGGTTATACGTGTATCGTTCATTTTCTGGACAGCATCTATTTTTTGAGGTATCGTTTATTGAAGCAGGGGGGTCCTGCTGTGATGCTGTTATGAGCACATGAGCACCAAGTGCAATTAATAACATAGTGACGGTTTCTTGGAGTCACCACAGCTGAAAAACAACGCTTAATTAACCCCCAAAGAATTGAGCAGCCAAAAATGAAGTGGTATTTGTATTGTAAAAACGGTGTTTCTTTAAATGAATACAACAGGAACTGGCTTAGATCCCCCTTGGATATTCAATGTGCTTGAGCAGATAGGATTTAAATGTATATGCAGCTGCAGTGGACGCACACTGGATTTCAGATCCAATACCCAAAAAAATTAGAAATAGAACGTTAAGAGAAGCAGTCTCTGAGACAAGCTGAGACACCCCACAAAAATCGCTGTATAAAAATCAGTTCTTCAGTAACAATCAGCCGCGGCAGCAAATTCCCTGATCAGTACAGTGAGAGGAGTGTGAGCTCCCAGTTTCGCGCCCGGACTTATATAGTGCGGTGACGTCACAGAATCCCGCCGGTCTCTGATTGGCTTCATCTCTGCACATGCCCTTCTTCCTCCCAGAGTTCTTTGCCCCATGTAACGCCATGTCCTCGCAGCCATTTTATCATGGCTTCGTTCACCCGAAGTGCCCCAAACTTCGACTTCGTTCAGAACCGAAGTTTTCCTGAAATTCTAAACGAATTCCACTTCGTTAGAATCAATTCGCCCATCTCTAATTACAAGTAAGCAGATCACAAAGAGAGAACATATTCCGCTCATCCGAGCCTTCTTCAGTCAAAGATCTGTATGAGTAAAAGATACGAGCCTGGAGAGACTGGAGACCACTGCAGAATTGTCCATAAACATCTGTTACATTAAATCTTTTCATCTAAAGCAACTTATATGGTGTGCCGTGAAGTCTCTAATAAGTGTATCTTGGATTAGTAATCCATTCACGTGCACCCAGAAAACTACGATTACATCAAGGAGTGCGACATCTTTAACTTTAGTTATATTGTGATGTCATCAGACATATTATTATTATTATTATTATTTATTTTAGAGCGCCATTGATTCGAGGGTGATGTACAATCAAGAGGGTTACAAACATAACATAAGTCGAACAAGTTCTATGCTGACAGTATGTGACAATCAACTGGCACAGATGGAAAGAGAACCCTGCCCGCGAAGGCTTACAATCTACAAGGAAGGTGGAAAGAGACAGAGGGTGGGGGCAGACATGTTTGTGGGGGGTGTAGCGACAGCAGGGGTACTATAGTTTATAGGCTATCCTGAAAAGATGGGTTTTCAGGTTGCTTTTGAAGCTGGTGAAAGTGGAAGAGAGTCTGATGTGTTGGGGAATTTGAGTTCCAGAGTGGGGGGGAAAGCACGAGAGAAATCTTGGAGATGGTTATTGAGGAGCTGATAAGGGGAGAGCAGAGAAGAAGGTCCTGTGAGGAGCGGCGATTGTGTGAGGGGGAGTATCTGGAGATTAAGGCAGAGATGAATAGAGGGGAGAGGTTATGGAGAGCTTTGTAGGTCATGGTTAGCAACTTGAAGTGAATTCGCTGGGCAATGGCTAGCCAGTGAAGCGATTGGCAGAAGGGAGAGGCAGGGGAGTAGCGAGGTGGATAAGACGGGCAGCAGAGTTGAGGATGGATTGAAGGGGAGCAAGAGTGCAAGACTGGAGGCCACTGAGAAGGATGTTGCAGTAGTCTAGGCGGGAGATGACAAGGGCATGGACCAGCATTTTTGTAGTGTCAGGGTTGAGGAATGAGCGGATTCGTGAAATATTTTTCAGGTGGATGCGGCAGGCAGAGGTGAGCATTTGGATGTGTGGTTTGAAGGACAAAACGGAGTCAAGGGTTATCCCAAAGGCATTGGCTTGCGGATGGTGAGAAGTTGGACCGTTGACTGAAATAGAGAGATCGGGTGGAGGGATGGAGTGGGACGGTGAAAGATAAATGAAATCATTTTCTCAACTTTAAATTTAGGAGACGGGAGGAGAAGAAGGAGGATATGGACGACAGACAATTTGGGATCCGGGACAGTAGAGAGTTGATGTCTGGGCCAGAGATGTAGAGTTGTGTGTCGTCCGCATACAGGTGGTATTGAAAGCCCGTGGCATGCTATGAGCTTACCCAGGCCAAGACTGTAAATAGAGAAGAGTAGTGGGCCCAAGACAGACCCCTGAGGGACACCAACAGAGAGCGGTCGAGAGGAGGAGGTGATGTGAGAGTGAGAGACACTGAATGTTCTATCGGTGAGGTACGAGGAGATCCAGGAAAGAGCCAAGTCCGTGATGCCAAGGGAGGAGAGGATGTGTAGCAGGAGGGAATGGTCAACAGTGTCAAACACAGAGTATAAGTCTAAGAGGAGAAGGATCGAGGAGTGACGTGAGGCTTTAGTGGTTAATAGGTCATTGTTGACCTTGGTTAGGGCGGTTTCAGTAGAGTGATGGGATCGGAAACCAGATTGAAGTGGGTCAAGAAGAAAGTTGGAGGACAGATGGGAGGACAGTTGAGGATAAAAGTGTTGTTCGAGGAGTTTAGAAGCAAATGGAAGCAGTGAGATGGGGTGATAGTTGGACAGAGAGGAGGTGTCAAGAGATGGTTTCATTAGGATGGGAGTGATGGTGGCATGCTTAAAGGAGGAGGGGAAGATACCAGAGGTTAGTGATAGGTTGAAAAGGTGGGTGAGGGTTGGGATAATAACAGCACTAAGGTCAGGGATGAGGTGGGATGGCAGTGGATCAAGGTTACAGTGAGGTTGGATTTGGAGAGTAGAGAGGAGAGCTTGTCATGAGTGACAGTAGAGAAGCAAGTTAGGGGGGAAGGGCAAGGTGAAGTTCGAAGGGGTGGCGGTGGGGACTGTGCAGGCATGGATGTGGGTGAAGGGGAAAGTGGGGTGAAGCTTTCTCTGATGAGGTCGGTCTTGTTTAGAAAGTGGGTGGCAAAGTTGTCTGCTGAAAGGAGAGATGGGGGAGTAGGTGCTGGTGGACAGAGGAGAGAGTTGAAGGTGTTAAAAAGTTGTCTGGGGTTGTGAGACAGAGAGGATATGAGAATTGTGAAGTAATCGTGTTTGGCTGAGGCGAGTGCAGACTTAATTGTGTGTAGTGATTGTTTGTATGTGGTGAAGTCATTGGTGGAGCGGGTATTCTTCCAGTGACGTTCAGCAATTCTGGAAGCTCGCCTCAGCTGTTTGGGGGAGGCTGTGTACCAGGGTTGTCTGTTGATTTTGCGGGTTTTGTTGTGTGTGAGAGGGGCGACCAAATCGGGTGTGGAGGAGATTGTGTGGTTGTAGAAAGCAGTGGCTGTGTCAGGGTCGTCAAATGAGGATATGGTAGAGAGAGTTGCAAGAGAGTCAGAAAGTGTGCGAGGGTTTAGGTTTTGTAGGTTCCTGCGGGGATATGCTAGATGTGAGACAGGAGGAGAAGGTGGGGCGGAGATGGTGGAGAAGGTAAGCAGGTTATGGTCAGATATAGGGTGTGGAGAGTTAGAGAAGTCAGATAGGGGGCAGAGGCAGGTGAAGACGAGGTCCAGTGTGTGTCCATCTTTATGAGTGGTTCCACTAGGAGAGGCCAAAGTAAGGTGAGAGTGAGAGGAGTTTGCTGACAGCAGAGTGGGGTGTGTCGATGGGGAGGTTAAAGTCACCCATTATGATAGTGGGGATATCAGTGGAAAGAAAGTGGAGAAGTCAGGAGGCGAAGTGGTCAAGGAAGGCGGTGGCAAGGCCTGGCGGTCGGTAGATGACCGCCACTTGGAGATTGGAGGGGAGCATTGAGAGAAGGTAGCGGGGAAGTCGGGGCAAAGGAACAGGTGTCTGACAGGAGAAGGCCAACACCTCCGCCATGATTGTTGCCAGGGCGGGGAGCGTCAGTAAAGTGGAGGCCACCAAAGGAGAGCGCGGCAGGAGAGACTGAGTCAGAGGGCGTCAGCCAGGTTTCCATCAGACCAAGAAATGATAAGTTACGTGATATAAAGAGATCATGTATGTAGGAGAGTTTGTTGCATACAGACCGTGTATTTCAGAGAGCTCCAGAGAGAAAAATAGGAGAAGGAGGGCTAAAGGGCATAATTTTTAAGTTTGCAGGGTTATGGGAGTATGTAGAAACAGGTCTGTTAGCAGCTGGAGATACAATAGGGGAATGTCTGAGGGGCCCTGGGTTTGGGGATATGTCCCCAGCAGCTAGGAGAGCAGAGAGAGGGTTAATAAGTGGAGTAAGATAGACAGTAAATCGGTTGGTCTGTTTGGTGAGAAGGCATTGATATGGGAAACAGGGTTAGTGGCAGCAGACAGATGAGAAGGTAAAATGCAGGGGGAGATGAAAAGCTCATTGCCCAGCAGAGGATTATGGGGATAGGCAATCAGTGTCAGGAATATGGAGGTTGAGATGGTAGTAGAGGACAGGAAAAGCATGGTGAGTGACTGTGGCAGGCTGTGAGGTTGTAGATGAAAGCGGAAAGGAAAAGTTGCTGGTACCTTTAGCAATCCTTGTTTAATCCTGGTTTAAAAATTCGGTTTTTTTAATTTCATCCCTTGTACTTAAAAAAAAGGGCCGTACTTTAAAAAGGGCCCGTTTGACCCTAAGGGTAATAAGTGTAACATGGCCTGCAACAAATAACTATGCATTGCCCTTAAAATTGGATTTCATTAGTTTTCAAAAAGAAAAAAAAAAAGGGTTGGGGGGTTTAATTTAATATTTTTGGTTTTTAAAAATGGTGTAAAAAATTGGTGGGAAAAATTTTGGGGTTTTTTTAAAAAAAAGTGAAAAATAAATTTTTTTTTTTGGAAAAAGGAAAATTGTTTTAAAAGTTTTTTTTAAAATTTCCAAAAGGGTTTTAAAATTTTATTATAAACCATTTTAAAACTTGGGTGGTTTTATAGCAGTTTTGGGCATCTCTTAACTACTGATTTACAAACTTAGCTTTTATTTACTGAAGATTAACCCCCTTCCCCGCATTGGCATTCGAAATGTCCGGGACTCGTCGGGCTACAACAGAGGTCATGTAAACACGGGGCAGTTAGTTATATTACAGCGGATCTGCCTGATGTACCAGCAGAGTTTGCTCTGCTCGCAGCCAAGAAACCCTCAGCTGCTGCAATCATTTGTGACTGCGGCAGCTAAGGGAGAGACAGAGGGAGGGGGCTTCCTCTAGCACCACTGGACCCATGGCGGCGTGATTGCCAGTGCCTAACAAAGGCTTCCTTGCTGTTTCTGTGACATAACCAGGCTGGTGACTGATGCCATGGTAGTGACAGTTACAATGCCTAACCGTACAGACAGATACTGTTATGTATTGTAACAGCGATCATCGTATCGACCCACAGAACAAAACTAACATGTCATGAATACTGTACAGTGGGAGCCGTAAAACATAAAATCAAAAAACACCACCAGAATTGCTGTATTTTCTTCATGCTGACTCACAAAAAACAGATTAAAAGGTGATCAAAAATCAGCTCCGAACAGAAAAATAAAAGTTTATGGCTCTCAACTTGGCGATGCAAGAACGTGCTTTTTTAAAAAATGTTTTGTTGGTAAAAGCCGTACAACATAAAAAAAAATGTACATTTATTCACGTAATCAGAGCCGCCTGCCTAAATTAAAAATTAAATGTCGTTTATACCACACAGTGACCACTGTAAAAAATAAAAACCACTACCAGGATTGCTGTATTTTGTTCCTCCCGCCTCCCAAAAACCTTAATAAAAAGTAATCAAAGCATCATATGAACCCCATAATGGTACCAATGAAAACATCAACTTATCCGGCAAAAAACGCCTTTCTACAGCTTCTGGGCTGTCTGGTAGGAGATACCAGCTGCACAATCGTGTGGCTGGTGCTCTGACTGAGCACAGAAGGAGCTTGCTGGTTGTGACAGTTAAGGGGTTAATGCCTCCCCCTCCCTCCTGTGTGATCTCGGGCTGATGCTGTGGGATGTCAGCTGTAATATACAATCGATGTCCTGCAGTGTTTGTGCGAACTCTGTTTTAGGATTCGCAAGATCCCCAGGATGTACAGTATCTATATGTCCAGGGGCGTTAACCCCCAAACCACTTGGATGGATGGATACATCCAAGGTCGTTAAGGGTTTAAAAAATTCCTAAATGCTGTTTTAAATACTTTATGGGGTGCATTTTTTTAGATGGAGTCATTTATGGGGGTATCTAACATATATACCCCTCAAAGCCACATCAGAACTGCACTGGTCGCTAAAAAAATCTATGTTGTAAATTTTTTTGGAAATGTGAAAAATTGCTGCTAAATTTGTAAGCCCCCTAATGCATAAAAACAATAAAAAGACATTTAAAAAATGATGCCAACCTACAGTAGACATATAGTAAATGCTAGTTAAAATCTATTTTGTGTGGTATACCTATCTGTCTTACACACCAACATTTTTTAACTTTGAAAGTGGTACATTTCTAAAAATTTTCACAAAATTTTGATATTTTTCACCAGTAAACAAGGACTGTTAAGATCAAACTTTTTACACAATGTGTCATGAGAAAACAGATTCTGAATTACATGGATACTGTATGTAAAAGTATCAAAAAATGATCCCCACATAAAATGACAACATGTCAGATTTAAAAAATGAGCCTTCTTGGGTGTAAAACTGTGTGAGTCCTTAAAGAATTAAAGTTTCTGCACTTACAAGTGCACTGAGAAGTGAAAACTATTGCTTGTCTGTAAACAAAAGCTAATCTGGTTAGAGATAATGAGTCATTTCCAAGAGTAAACTATTTCCATGGTGACATCACTCCCTGATCTCTCACTAATCAGCAAGGGAGATTACCATAACCAAAGAAACCTGTGGGCACTCAACATCTTCTGACTAAGGTAAAATCAAAAGACTAATGTATTTGTCAAAAGTCTTCAATTATCTGTTCCTACAAAGCTACAGTGTCTTGCGAAAGTATTCGGCCCCCTTGAATTTTTCAACCTTTTGCCACATTTCAGGCTTCAAACATAAAGATATAAAATTTAAATTTTTTTGTGACGAATCCACAACAAGTGGGACACAATTGTGAAGTGGAATGAAATGTATTGGATATTTTAAACTTTTGGAAAAAAATTAAAAAATGAAAAGTGGGGTGTGCAAAATTATTCGTTCCCCTTAAGTTAATACTTTGTGGCGCCACCTTTTCCTGTGATTACAGCTGCAAGTCGCTTGGGTTTGTCTCTATCAGTTTTGCACAACGAGAGACTGAAATTCTTGCCACAATTCCTCTTGGAAAACAGCTGGAGTCAGTGGGGTTGGATGGAGAGCTTTTGTGAACAGCAGTTTTCAGCTCTTTCCACAATTCTCGGTTGGTTTCAGCTCTGGACTGTGACTTGGCCATTCTAACACCTGGATACATTTATTTGTAACCATGCCCCTTGTAGATTTTGCCCTTTATGTTTGGGATCATTGTCTTGTTGGAAGATAAATCTCCGTCCCAGTCTCAGGTCTTTGGCAGACTCCAACAGGTTTTCTCGGAAATGGTCCTGTTTTGGCTCCATCCATCTTCCCATCAATTTTAACTATCTTCCCTGTCCCTGTTGAAGAAAAGCAAGCCAAACCATGATGCTGCCCCCACCATGTTGACAGGGGGTGATGGTGTGTTCAGGGGGATGATCTGTGTTGCTTTTACGCCAAACATATCTTTTTTCAAATTTTGGCCAAAAAGTTCGATTTTGCTTTCATCTGAACAGAGCCCTTCTTCCACATGTTTTGGTGTCTTTCCCCGGTGGGGTTTGTGGCAAACTTTAAATGAGACTTTATATGGATATCTTTTAGAAATGGCTTTTTTCTTGCCACTCTTCCATGAAAGCCAGATTTCTGCAGTGTACGACTGATTGTTGTCCTATGGACAAGGGCTCTCCCACCTCAGCTTGTAGATCTCTGCAGTTCTCATCCAGAGTGATCATGGGCCTCTTGGTTGCATCTCTGATCGTCTTCTCCTTGTTTGAGATGAAAGTTTAGAGGACGGCCGTGTCTTGGTAGATTTGCAAGGGGTCTGATACTTCTTCCATTTCAATTGATCGCTTGCACACTGCCCCTTTGGGGATTTTTTTAAGTTTGGGAAATCTTTGGTATCCAAATCCGGCTTTAAACTTCTCCACAACAGTATCACGGACCTACCTGGTGTGTTTCTTGGTCTTCATGATGCTCTCTGTACTTTAAACAGAACCCTGAGACTATCACAGAGCAGCTGCATTTACACGGAGACTTGATTACCCACAGTTGGATTATATTTATCATCATCAGTCATTTAGGACAACATTGGATCATTCAGAGATCCTCACTGAACTTCTGGAGTGAGTTTGTTGCACTGAAAGTAAAGGGGCCGAATAATTTTGCACGTCCCACTTTTCATTTTTTTTTTTTTACAAAAGTTTAAAATATCCAATAAATTTCATTCCACTTCACAACTGTGTCCCACTTGTTGTTGATTCTTCACAAAAAAAATAAAAAAATTATATATTTATGTATGAAGGCTGAAATGGGGCAAAAGGTTGAAAAGTTCAAGGGGGCCGAATACTTTCGCAAGGCACTGTAATCTTTGTAGTGAGAAAACAACTTTAATGAGGCAATTAACCCTTTATCGACACAGGACATACTAGTATGCCCTTTTTAAGATAAATTAAAGGGATTTCTTAGTAATCCTGCTACATAGCAGGATGGTGTCAGCTGCTAAGTGCAGCTAAGACTCATTGCTAACAGCAGGGAATGAAGCCTACTTGGCTTCCTGCAGCTTAATCTCAGCCACCGCGTCAGTGGCTGCTGGGGAATCTAAATGAATGAGAAACTGTGACATTCACCATTCCTCACTGCAATCGGCATCCGGATGGTGAGATCATAGGGTGCCAATTCGTTAAGACGGTGGTTGGAAGCCTTATGAAGTCATAACCAGTCAGGAAATGATAGAACCACCGTCTTTGTATATCCTTCTGCATTGTTTGTACAGTGCCGAAGGGTGTACTGACAATCGTGGCCCCTGGTGGTTAAATACCAAAGAGAGACTTACTGTAAAACTTTAAAAAAAAATGAAAATGAATAAAAAATATTAAGAGTTCAAATCCCCTCCCCCCCCATTTGCCATTTTACAAATCAAATAGTTACACATAACTGGCATCACCATGGCAGTAAAAGTCCAATCTATTTAAATACATAATGCATCGTATACACTGCGTATTTTTTGGTCATTTCACGTCCCCTAAAAATTGGAATAAAAAGTGATCATAAGTGGCTGAATTGACATGGCCTGTCACAAAAAAAGGAACAGCTGTTCTATTCTGCCAAGAATGTCATGAAGCAACTAAGACCATCTACTACCCTAATCTAGATACTTCCTAAAATAAAAGGTGGATCTTTGCTTTTAAATTTGCAGAAGATAAAAACATTTATGGTAGCTGCTATAATGGGAGCATCTAAAATAAATGCACCTTGTCCCCCATTTTATTTGGCGGAGCATTTTTGTGGTCAATATGTGATGTAGTCATGTTCCTGTCCATAAGGACAATGCCCTGATTTACGAATCTAGCTCTTATAATATACTGAACTGAGCATCTCTCTCAGTTGCCATAGCATCTTGTGGTTGTCAGGTAACATGCAGACACTGATATTTATCACCTTCCTTTATTGCTGTCATTTTGAGAGCTGATATATTTTTGTTTCACCACTTGGGGGAGTTTGTGGCTAAAGATTTGATTAGCTGAATAGATTGTACATAAAGCAGGATAATGTTTGTTGTGGTTTGAGCTTCTAGGTTTTTATGCTAAGAGGATCATTTCAGTTTCCCCATCATTGAGGGAGAAGGAGGAGTCCAAAGGAGGGACACTGGTAAGAATAAAACCACCTTCGGGAAGACAGAGCTGCTGACAGCTGATAAAGGAAGATCCTTGCCAGCTTCACTCAGCTGAGGTATAGAAGAAGCCCATCCAGTAGAAAATCACAAATTACACCATGAGCAACAAATATGATGTGGTTGTCATAGGAGCTGGAATTTCAGGTGCGTAATAAACACATTTCATGTCGTATTATTATTGTCTAATGATTCAGTATATTGGGTCACTTGTTACATTAACTTCACCACTATCCCTTCTGTTGCTACTTTGTAAATGCAATTCCATAATCTATAGATACACTTGAAATATTCCACTCTTGTCAATTCACATACAGAGCTTTTCTTTCCTTTACACATTGCTTAATCCACTGTGATCCTGTAGAAACTATCTTTGTAATCCGTCTAGGCTGCAGGGCTCAACCTGACAAAGAACATCAGTGTAGTGAGATTATTGTTCATTTGCAATACATAGGATTTTAAAACAGGTGCCATTATTCATTATGTAGGATTTTGGTACCACAGTGATCATCACAGATGTTTAGGAGTATAATAGCACAGTTTAACAAGATCCTTTTGTAATCTGTATAGGTGCAATTTATGGAGGCATATAATAATGTACTAATTTAATAGTGTTTGGTCTTGTTATTGAATCAATCATACTCATGAATATATCAATCTGTTGTTAGTTTGCATGAGACATAGTGCATGGATCAACAAGTTGTACTGTAAGTATTCAATATATGAATGACTGTGATAGGGTGGAGACACATTAGAGGTCTGTGTCAGAAGATGCACTGCTGCCCTTTAAACGAAAGCTTATTTTATGTTTGATATCTATTGTCTGTGCTGTGGGGAAATACAAAGAAATAAATACATTTACTTGTTCTTTATAATAAAAGGAAAAGAAGGAAGTTCTCAGTCACATGTGACATAGGTGTCAATTCATTATAAGCTGAAGCTGATTAAAATGGATGTATTTAACCATACATGCTGACTTGTGAGATTTAAAAATGAACAAAGATTTTAGCCTTCTGATGACATCGCATCATAGCCTGAAAAGTCTTCTTTCTTCGAAATTTTTGTCCGATAGTCAGAGTCTTGCAAGAGATCGTCCGTCCACTCTCTTTCTTGGCTTTTCAGCTGTTCAGCCATCGCCCTACTTCTGTCTGATATTTTTGGCCATGTTAACCTTGATGGGTTTAGTATTTAATATTTTTTCATACTTTTTGAATACAATAACATAACTCCTTTGAGCTTGTGAAAAATATTTTATACTATATTAATTTTTCCCCTGGTTTATAACAATGGCCATACACATAGAGATAGAGAATAAGGCTAGACAACACCCATTACCATCTGAAACTAATTCTTCCCTTTATAACAGCAAGCGAAGTGAAGGACCACATAATAGCAGGATTTTCTTGGAAACTGGGATGTAAGGGTACGTTAACACAGCTTATTTTCGCGCATCATAGCGAACGTATTTCGCTGTGTATTGCACTTAATGCGTGGCGAAGTGCGCGCCGCACTTACGGTAATCCATAGCTTTCATAGAGAGCTATGGATTACGCGTCATCCCCCTGTGCGTACAATCCAATAGTATTGTAGGCGCTGGGAAAAAATTGACATGTCAATTCTTAGGCTATGTTCACACGATGTACTGCGGCGCGTACAGTACTTTGGAATTATGCGCTCATCAATGCCTGGCTCCAAAATACCCGGCAGCGTATTGCGACGTGTACTATACGCGCCACAATAAGCTGTGTGAACATAGTGCTTTTAATTATCATAAGTATCTAAGAGTCTGTTATACATTGCCATACTCATCCAGATTAAAATTTAAGTAAGGTTCTATGCATGTGAATGCATTCCGCTAAGCCCTGTCAATTCTGATTGTGGCAGAAAAATAAAATTATATATATATATATAATATATATATATATATATATAGACTATATATATATATTTAAAATAATATATATATATATATTATATATATATATATAGTGAGTTTGTCATTGTATTCTTAGGGACTACAAATCATGTCTTTATGTCCCGACTTCTGTTCTGTATACTAAAAATATGTATGTGCTACTTTCAAAAGTAATTCTATTAAAACTTTAATAGTGATGCAATTCTTTTAAAGACGGAGCTGAGCTCGTTTTTTGAAAACAGCAAGCGGCGACCCCTCATGGTGAATGCCGTTTCCTTTGTTGGGGCATAGACATCAGTGAAAAAACCAAATGTTTAATTTTAGATCCTCTTGGGGCCCAAACAGTGCGGCCCCCCAAGAGGGTTTCCCTAAAAGCCCCTTGTAACATGGAGTGAAAAATCCGTTAAACAAGCCTGAAGTTTTTTTTTTTTGGGAAAATTCGGGTTTTATTTATAAACTATTAAGCCTTCCATCAAAGGTATACATCAAGGGGGTTTTTCCCAAGTATCCCCTTTTCAAAAAAGGGGGGCTCCAATCATGTCACTTTTTTGGGGGCCTTACAAAAAATTCATTGGCTTAAACCCTCGGGGCCCCCGGGGGGCCTTAGGACTGGCTTAAGGGAGATTGGTAAACACCAACATGGACCCCTGGGCTTTGGTTTGGCCCGGGGCCCCAATAACGGGTTTAGGGGGTGTTTTTTCAGGTAATTAGGCAAAGAAAGGCATTTAAGTCATGTTGATTTTCTCCTATGAAACAAATTAATGAAACTAAAGTCAACAACAGTAGGGGGAAAACCAATAAAAAAAAATATCAATGTCTCAACATCGTTTTAAATTGGGCCCTTTTGGGGCATAAATTAAAATTTTTTTCCCAAAATTGTTGTTCAAAATTCGGGGTTTTTTGACGGGCTGAGGAAATGGCACCCCACTTTTTTGAATGGCGTCCCTTAGGTTATTGAGGTTCAAGGGTGTAGAGTAAAAAGCCTCTACCTGGTGACTCAGTTGATTCCACCGGTTTTCTAGGGTGTTCGGATTTGGAGAAAGTGCAGGCCACTCCATTTGAAAAAACCCCAGTCCCCAAAACGCTTTTTTCCCAAATTAAATTGTGATTTTGTTTGAGCGGGAAGAAATCGAAAACCCCCTTTCAAATAAAAGTTAGCCTTTTTATTTTTTCCATGCAGAGGGCCCCAATGATTTTATTATTTATGTTATTTAAAGTAGTAGATAATTGTAAACTACCTTTCACAAAAGTGTAGGGCAGTTCGTATTAAACCTAAAACACCCCGCCCCACTGTAACCCCCCCCAAAAAGCCCCATTGAAAAAAACAGTGGCTGATGCTTTAGCACCCCTACTTGACTTTCTCCAGCATAATTGGGGGGGCCATATTTTCTTCTCAGAGTGAATCAAAATTTTTAGAAAAAACCCCTGGGGACTCCCGGGTTTCCCTTTTGGTTGGGGTAGATGCTCCCGGCCCCATACTGATATAAACGGTTTTTGAATGGTTTGACAGGGTATTTGGGTTTTTGCCTTTTACCTCCTTTAAAAACGTGCCTGGAGTTTGAAACAAAAAAATTCACCCTCTATTTCCAAAAGGGGGACTTGTTTAAAATTTAAAGCGGTTAATGTGTGATGAACCCAAAAAGGACTTCCACTTTTTTGGTTTTTCTGTGACTTTTCCCAGTTCTCTGTATTTTGTTGCAATTTTGCTGATGACACTCTGACCCCCCTAAGCTCAGTGAAAACATTTCCCATCAAAGAGCATCCTGCTTGAACCCTTTGGGCAATGGTTGGTACTTTTTTGATCAGTTTTAAGGTTTTTGTCCTTGATCTCATGATGTTAAAATGTGAACAGCATGATATGTTTAAATCCCATTTCAAATTGATCCCCTAAATTTATTGGGCGATTCAAGGATCAAACACTTGTTGTGAATTTTGCCAGTAAGCTCCATGTTATGAGCAAGTTGTGAAAAAAGTACTTAAAACATTGAACATTCTAAAGTTAAGAGATGGTCTCCTTACAATAAAAAAAAAAAAATTCAAGAAATGTTTTTGTTAACCCCTTTAAAATTTAAAAAAAGCCAAAAAATTTCCCCAAATTTTTGTGAGGAGTGTAAAGGTTTAAAAAACCTTTCATTCCCTAGAACCCCTTTTTGGGATATGTCGGGGGAATAGAAAACCCCTTTTTTGATATTTGAAATATTCTTCAAAAACTTTTACTAAACATATATGGCAAATGTAGGTTCCTACTGTGATAGAGACAGAGTCTTAAGTTATAGAAAAAATTTCACAAAAAATGATAGAGTGTAACAGCATCCAAAGAGATATTTTTTCCTTAAAAATCCATGTTTGTTGTTGAAAAGACTTTAAACCATCACAGTTGCATTTAGAAAAAAGGAAAAAGGGACAGACATTTAATTTATAAATTTCAAACCTTTCAAATTGGCCCTTTTCCCCACTTCAGGAGTTTTGGGTTTACTCATGTTTTAAAAGGGGTTTTTCTCACTACATTGAATTTTATTTTACCTCAGTCCTGTTTTCCCTTGGTTTTCCCCTTTTTTTAAAATTTAGGGGCCCTGTTTACTGGGTTCTAAAAGGCTGGGAAATAGAAATCAGGGGCTGTAGGTTTTAAACAATCAATGCTGACAGCCTATCGGGGAGATCGAACAGGTCTTTAGTAAAGAGACCCGAGGGGCCCGATGCAAACCCATACAAAAGGGGATTCCCCAGAAAAATTTGGGCGACATGGGTTTAAAGGGCATATATTTCAAAGGGCTTGGGTTTTTTTAATTTTTTTAAATAATAAAAAATCCCTTTTTTTGTGAGCAAACCCCTTTTAAAAATAGGGGGATTGACACAATTTAAAAACCCAAAAAGGGGGGACCCAAAGAAAATTAATACCAACCCAAAAAAAAAACCAAAAATTTAATGAAAAGTGTAATGAGGAACCCCAAAAGACCGGGTTTTAGAAAAAAAATATTCCATAACAAAAATGTATAAAGTAATTTTCCTAAAAAATATTTCAAATTTAAATTCCGATTTAAAATTCAGACTTTGAGGGAAACATGCATTCAAAAGGGAAGATCCAATAAGCCCCCTCTATTGTAAAGTGCCCCCGTTTTCCAAACTCCCTTTTCCACTTATTAACTCCTTCAATGGTCAGGAAAGCAAAAGGGTTTTAGATCCGAAATTTTGTTGTCAGAAAAAAAGTTTTGCAACCCCCAGTGACAAATTTAAAACATTTTTTTTGAATAGAAAAGGGAAAAGGGGTTCAGCAATAGTTGTTTATGTCTGTGGGGAAAATGCGGCCCCACCCTTTGATTAGCTGGGAAAGCTTTGCATAGAATAACCCTACATAACCCTGTGTTAAATATTTTCAAATTCAAAAAAACTCTTTATCATTTAAAATTTTGAATTTATGCAAAACAGTCAGTTTAAAGGGCTGAAATCGTAAATCCTCACACCCGGGCCCAAATTATTTGGTTTGCTTTTTCCCCATAGAGATTCCCCTTTTTTCCCCCCTTTTAAGCCCTATCGCCTTTCCCCAGCCAAAAACCCTTTAAAAACTTTTGCTCACCCACGGGGGGAAAATATCCCAAAAACCCGCTGTCTGCAGATGGATTTAATGGTTTGGGTCAAATCCCTTTTTACATTGCTAGGCTCCCCGGGGAAGCTACTTTTGAATTTAAGGATAACGACATTTCCCAAAAAGGGGTATGGGAGCTCCCTAGCTCTTTTCCCTAGGCCTTTGGTTTTAAAGCAAAACAAGGGCGTGAGGTCTTTAAAGGCACTAAATTTTTCACACCGACCAATTTATTGGTGGCTCTCCCTAAGGAGAGATTTTTCCCCTTCGTAAACTGTGAGAAAAACAGCATCAAAAACCAAAAAATTTTTTTTGAAATACAAAATTTGCCCCAAAAATTATGTTTTTTGTAACATCGTCAAAAAAAAACCCCCAAAGGGGATAACCCCCCAACCCTAAAGCCAAAATAAGGGTTTGCATTGGGCCATACTCCCGGTAAGCTTCTGTTGTATACATCAGATTGCTCTGTTCACTTAAAAGGTGTTGAAATATTCTTCTTTTGGGAAAATGTCATAAAACCCGAGCCCAAAAGAAATTTATTGAACTTCCCGGGGAAATTTCGCAAAAATAGGCCCCCTTTCATGATAGTAACAGAAACCTATACTTAAAAAAATTTTTTAAAGAAGAAAACAATGAAAAAAAACCAAAGGTATACCAATGTATAACAGACCAATATAAAACAGGAATAAGGTTAGGCTGTGACCATATATCCAGGGATAGTTTTTGGTGTTTACTTCAATTGTCTCCATAGTGCTCGGTCCACCCCACAGGTGCCAAAGGTTAGTCTAATCTTAGATTTTATTTTAGCACTACTATAATTGGTGAATATGTATGCGTTGTTTAGGTGTAGAAAAATATATTTTTGTTGAAATTAATGGTTGCACACAGTTATATGATCAGAGCTAACGAAATCAATATTTTTGAAAGTGCTAGTTTTATAACATTTAAAGGAATCAAGGGCAGGAGTAAAACCCCTGTAAAACTGACTTTGTTACGGGGAGAGGCTCTATGACTGGAGAAAAGGAGTCAGATGTTTGGCTTCTTTTCACCCAGCTCAGCTTAACTGTCAGGCTTGTCCCAGTCTGTGTACAGGAAGAGTCTTATCAGTTAAATTAAGTTGGGCAGAGAAAGAGTCTTATCAGTTAAACTAAGTTGGGCAGAGAAAAACCAAACACTGGACTCATCTCCTCCAGCAGCAGTGCTTCTCCTCAAATCTGGTTCAGCTTCACAGCGTCTTTTACTCTTACTTTTTACAGTGTTTTAAAGTAGAGCACACCTTCCTGAAACAAGAAAGCCTTTGGTTATTTCATGATGTCCGTAGTTCAGGCAGCAGGAATGAGCTGACAGATTCTCTTTTAAAATAGGTTTACACACTTTAATTTTTCAAACCACTAATTAAAGATTGGGTGGTTTTCTACTCTTATCCTTCTAGTCATCTATAAGAAATATAATTTTGTTAGGGATATTTTTTACTTTAGGATCTTCTCCTGGGCTTGCTGAAAATTAGGCATGTGGCAGCTTATAGACTTGCATGGATTTTAAGTTAACTTCTATACCCAAAACATTTACCTCTTTAACCCAGATGTTAACTTTCTGATTTCCAAAATATTAGATTGTCTATGGGCTATTGGCGTGCCTGGTTTTGGGGTGGCCCAAACTCTACACTGGATTCCCCGGACACTGTCTAGGTGTCACCACTTGTTACTTTTCTCTGGAAGGATTGGTAAGGGGTTGTGCACCCCAATGGGAAATAAGTCCAGGGAGCCAGAGGTCTGCAGGAACCCAAGTGCAATACAATGCATGCAAGACACTGAGTGGATTCTCCACTCAAGGACAAAGGCTCTGTACTTAGGAAGGCTTGGGCTATCTGTCCCTCTCTCTCAGAAGGTTGGTATGCTGGTCGAAGCACTGGTGTCCCAGCGTCTGTGGCTCATTCATCCGGCTGACATCTGTGGCTTGGTACCTTCAGAATCTTCTGTCCGGCAGAGTCTCTTCTGGTCTCTATCTGCAGAACCCCTGTCTCTCTGGACTTATTTCCCATTGGGGTGCACCACGCCTTACTAACCCTTCCAGAGAGCAGTAACATGTGGTGACACCTTGACAGTGTCCTGGGAATCCAGCGTAGAATTCAGACCACCCCAAATCCGGGACATGGAATTTGGCATCAAAAACAGGATCCAGTATTCTAAAGGTAGACCAAGCTATGGCCCTAATGGTAACTCTAAAAATTATCGGCATGGTAGGAATATATGTCACAAATATAAAAGAGTGGGTCAAGTAGAAAGAGAATGCATGCAGATAAATGACTATCTTCCGGCAAATGGACCAACCTTTGGGGGGAGACTGTTTGGGTCCAAATTTTTATGCACATATTGGTAAATTTCCTATCAATATTGTCCAACTAAAGGGTACATCCTTCCTTTCATTAATGGACACTCGGTCAAAAGTGACCACTATCATTCTATCAGCAGCATTGGAAGTTAGATCATGGAAGCTCATCCATTCTACCCAGAATAAGATAGATGTGATTGCCAGCAATGGCTAGCCCATAGTGTCCCAGGGTTACTGTAAGCCTACCGTACAAATTGGTAACACTGAATTACAGCATCAAGGATTAATAGATGTGCATGAGCAAGATGAGTGTTTTCCCCCGGTAGTATTGGAGAATATTCTGCAAAATTGTGTGGAAAAATTGACATCTGTACTGCAACAACAGTCAATTGCAGTCCCTTTGTGTTACAGCATATGCTTAAGACCCTCCGGGAACATAAAACTGTTAGTAAGAGTGAGACTGGAAATGTAAGGGTTACTGATACTAAACCCATGTGGTTACAACCCCACTCTGAGACATTACTCTAGTTTAAAGCACGCATAGAGTCACATGGGCGACCTAAGCAGGCTCTTGTGGAACCTATACTGAAGTACTTGCTGGCTGCCCATTAGTTACTATGAAGCGTGTCAGGTTGCCACATGTTTAATATTAGTGATCAGCCTATTTGGTTGAAGAAATACCAAACCGTTGCCAGGTTGATGCACATTGAAAATAGTGGTATTGTTCGATCCAACTGTACAGCCACTAAATTTATCAGCCTTTAAAAGGTCTCCCATTGGATCCCTGCTGGGAAAAACTGCACATTGAGGATCAGAATACCCCTGCTAAGTGGAAAGAAGGTGTCGTAAAGGTTGCTAAGAAGCATGAAGCTGTTTTCAGGAAACACTCCACATATTTTGGGAAAGTAGAGGTGATCTAACATACACTACTGTGTCCTACCTACCCATTAAAGAAAGATACAAGCCTGTACCACCAGCCATGTACATGCATATAAAACAGATAGTGAATGACATGAAAGACACTAACATAATTTGTGAAAGCCATAACTCAGCAAAGAGTCACTTATTGCAGACCGAAGTGCACTACCTTGGACATGTGGTCAAAACTCAAGGAATCACCCCTGACTCTCTAAACTTATTTCCCATTGGGGTGCACCACGCCTTACCAACACTTCCAGAGAGCAGTAACACATGGTGAGACCTCAACAGTGTCCAGGGAATCGAGAGTAGAGTTCAGATCAATACAAATCTGTGCACTGCACTATGTCCTCCATCTTCTTCTCCTGCTTTCTAAAACTGAACATTAAGAAACTGAGTTCATCAATTTATTTTAATTGCACTCAACCCCTTTGCCAGATCTGTCTATCATGATCAATGGCTCAAGTACCACAGGTCTACTACCTTGAAGTAACCTTTGACTCCACTCTGTCTTTCAAACCACACATTCAAACCATTCTTCACTGTTGCCTCCCTTTTAACATTCCCCTCTCATCCACCCTAACTCTGCTGCCTGGTTAATCCACCATTCTACTTGTTATTCCTCTGCCTTCACTGGCTAATCTTTGCCCAGCAAATTTAATATAAACTATTAACCATGACATATAAGACTGTCCATAACCTATCCCCCATCCATCTCTGCCCTAAGGGCCACTTGGTCAAACAATATTAACATTATGTAGAACTTGTGTCTAATCCCTGTGTGACTTTTATGACATTATTATAAACAATGTTATAAAATTGTTCTCTGTTTGTTTACCTATTTTTGCAACCTATGCAAGGTGTATGTCAGTCTCATACATGAGCCAGGTATGACACATTTTCTTGAGTTTTTAACTGTATTGGTAATCGCTCATGTACATGCCATCTCTATATTTCATTTATACGTGGTTTATTTTACAGGCACAGGGGCGTGCACTGTGAAGTCATAGTGGTGCCTGTCTTTCTAATAGAGTTGTTCTACATTATCACATATGATTAAGTCATTTGTTTCTTTATACAATGGGGAAAATAAGTATTTGATACATTGGCGATTTTACCAGCATTCCCACCTGCAGGGAATGGAGAGGGCTGTAATTTTTATTGTAGGTACAGTTTCACTGTGAAAGATATAATCTAAAAAAATCCAGAAAATCACATTGTATGATTTAAAAAAAAAATAAAAAATTGCATTTTATTGAATGAAATAATTATTTGATGCAATAGAAAAACAGAACTTAATATTTGGTACAGAAACCTTTGTTTGTAATTACAGAGGCTAGACATTTCCTACGTAATCTTTGAGACTGTGGACCCAGCTCTATTCAGGTGGTTGACCAGGTCCTCCGTGTAGGTCTGAGCTTATTTCTGATCTTTCTCAGAATCATCCTTACCCCACAAGATCTTGCATGGAGCCACAGGCTGAGGAAGATTAACAGTCATCTGCTTGCCTATTGTCCTGTAACCCATCCCAGCCTTGTGCAGGTCTACAATAATGTCCCTGGTGTCCTTAGACAATTCTTTGGTTTTGACCATGGTGGAGAGGTTGGAATGTGATTGTGTGTGCACAGGTGACTTTTATACAGATAACGAGTTCAGACAGGTGCAATTAATACAGGTAATGGGCGTAGAGTAGGAGGGCTTTTTAAAGAAAAACTAACAGGTCTGTGAGAGCCAGAATTCTTGCTGGTTTGTAGGTGATTAAATATCTATTTCATGCAATAAAATGCAAATAATTTTTTTTAAAAACCATACAATTTGATTTTCTTGATTTTTTTTTAGATTCTGTCTATCCCAAATTTGTGTACCCCTATAAAAATTA
>JAODAL010029310.1:0-51810 GCA_025379985.1 Phyllomedusa bahiana
GAGGGATGAGGAGAAAGGGAATCCCAAACTAAAGACGTTACTGCACAGTGCACGGTCCCCCCCCCCAACCCCCCGCTCCCAGGACTACAATTTTTCCCTGAAAACAAGTAACAAAATAAAGAAAAAATAGGGATACATAGAAAAATGGAATGTCCCGCGGTGTAAACAAAAGGGACAAAGGGCGGTTTATGTGGGAAAAAAAAAATTTATAAATGCATTAAAAACGCATTCAGACTGTGGCCCCATGTTTTAGAGGAGGAGGAGTGAGGAAAATGCTAATTTTGATTGTGGGCCCCCCTGTTATAAAGCAGGAGGGGCCCGAGGGCAAAGTTTTCTGATCTGTGGCCCCAATTTTATTGACAGGAGGACGAGGGCTTGCAAATTTATCTGCGGCCCCCCAAATTATAGACAGGGAGCTGAGGGCATTTAAAAAATGATCGTGGCCCCTTTTTATAGAGCCCGGAAATTTAGGACAATTTTATCTGGGTCTTGACCCCATTTAAAATAGGGGGAGGAAACTGGGGAAAAAGCTATCTAATCTTTTGGCCCCTTTTTATAGAGCCGGGGGAGCTGGGACAAAGCATCTGATCTGTGGGTCTTTGTTTTAAAAGCAAGGGGGAAACTGAGGGGCAAGTATCTGATCCCGTTTGGCCCCCCTTTTTTATAAGCAGGGAAAGGGGCTGGGGGACATGCTAAACTGATCTGTGGCCCCTGTTATAGAGCAGGAGGAGTGGGGAAAAATTCTATCTGATCTGTGGCCCCATGTTTTTAGAGCAAAGGGGGAGCTGAGGACATTTCTATCTGAAACCCGCAGGCCCATGTTTTAGGCGGGGGGAGCTGAGGCATGCTATCTGAAATTTTGGCCCCATGTTAAAAGGCCGGAGGACTGAGGACAGGGCCCTCTGAAAACTGTGGCCAAAATGTTTAGAAACAGGGGGGACTGGGACATGGACAAACCCGAATTTTGTTTGGGCCCCATGTTTAAAACAGGGGGACTGAAAAAAAATGCTATCTGAAACTGTGGGGCCCCCGTTATAGAGCAGGGGGGCTGAGGACATCTATCTGATCTGTGGGTCCATGTTATAAAACAGGGGGAGCTGAGGAAAATGCTACCTGATCTGTGGGGCCCCAAATTTTTAGAGGGAGGAGGAGCTGGGGCACCTATCTGATTGGGGGCCCCATGTTTTTTGAGCATGGAAAGGGGCTGAGGACATTCCATCTGAAACGCCCCCGTTATAGAGGGAGGAGGAACTGAGGCATTCTAATTTAAATGAGGGCCCCTGTTATAGAGCAGGAGGAGCTGAGGACATTTCTATCTTTTCTGTGGGCCCCCTGGGTTTTAGAAACAGGGGAGTGAGGAAAATTTTTATCTGATCTGTGGCCCCATGTTATTGGCAGGAGGATTTTAAAGGGCATGCTATCTGATCTGTGGCCCCCCTGTTTTAGAGCAGGGGGAGCTGAGGACTTTCTATCTGATCCTTTTGGCCCCATGTTTTTAGGCAGGGGGAGCTAAAAACACGCTATCTGAAATTTCAGGTCCCATGTTATGGGGCAGGAGGGAAGCTGGGACAAGCCCATTGATTTTGGGGGCCCCATTTTATAGAGCAAAAGGGGAGCTGAGGACATTTCCCATCTGATCTTTTGGCCCCAAGTTATAAGAAACCGGGGGAAACTGAAAGGGCATGCTATCTGTCTTGGGGGCCCCATTTTTTTAGAGCGGAGGAGCTGGGGGGACACGCTATCTGATTTTGTGGCCTCATGTTTTAGACGGGGGGAGTGAGGACATGCTAGCTGAATTTCCCGGCCCCCCCCTTTATAGACCAGGAGGAGCTGAGGAACCTATCTGATTTTGTCCCCCTGTTATAGAACAGGAGGAGCTGAGGACTTTTCTAAACTGAACGTGGGGCCCCCTGTTATAGGGGCAGGAGGAGTGAGGGGAAAATTCCCACCCGATCCCGTGGCCCCATGTTATAGACAGGAGGGGCCCGAGGGGCTTGCTATCTGATCTGTGGCCCCCATGTTATAGAACAAGGGGCTGAGGGGCATGCTATCTGAATTTTGCAGCCCCATTTTTAGAGCAGGAGGACTGAGGACAACCCCTATTGATCTGCACCCCATGTTAAGAAAGGAGGAGCTGGGGGACAAGCTATCGATCTTTGGCCCCATGTTATAAGCAGGAGGAGCTGAGGGCAGCTATCTTTCTGCAGGGGCCCATGTTATAAAACAGGGGGAACTGAACAAACTATTTTTGGGTCTGTTGGGGCCCCCTGTTAAGAGCATGGGAGCTGAGGACATGCATCTGATCTGTGGCCCCATGTTATAGAGCAGGGGGAAACTGAGGACATGCTATCTGATCTGGGCCCCATGTTATTAAAAGGGAGGAGGAGTTAGGACACGCTATCTGATTGGGAGGTTCCCCTTTTTATGGGGCAGGAGGAGCTGAACACCTAAACTGATCTGTGGCCCCAAATTTTTGAACAGGAGGAGTTAGGGCATGCTATCTGACTGTGGCCCCCTGTTATAGAGCAGGGGGGTTGGGGGACATGCTATCTGATCTTGGCCCATTTATAGAGCAGGAGGAGCTGAGGACAAAGCTTTTCTGTTTTGGCCCCAAGTTTTAGAGCAGGGGGAATGAGGCATGTAGTGATCTGCAGGGCCCCCTGTTTAAAAGAGCAGGAGGAGCTGGGGGACATGCTATCTGATCCTTTCCCCATGTTTTGAGCAGGAGGACCCGAAGGGGCCGCTATTGATCTGCAGGGGGCCCCCTGTTATAAGCAAAAAGAGCTTTAGGGCTTTCTATCGATCTGTTGGGGGGGCCCCATGTTATAGAGCAGGAGGAGCTTAGGACATGTATCTGATCTTCCCCATGTTTAGGCAGGGGGAGCTTTAGGACCTTCAAACTGATCTGTGGGCCCCTTTTTATAAAAGCAGGAGGAGTGAGGAAAATTTTATCTGAAACTGTGGCCCCCTTTTTTATAGAGCAGGAGGAGCTGAGGACATGCTATCTATCTGTTTTCCCCATTTTATAGAACAGGAGGAAACTGAGGGCATGCTATTTGAATTTTGCAGGTTTCCCTGTTATAAGCGGAGGCGGGGACATGTTGTCTGGGTCTGGGCCCCTTTTTATAGAGAAGGGGGAACTGAGGGCCAAAGCCCTTTGATCTGTGGCCCCATGTTATAGAGCAGGAGGAGCTTGGACATACTATCTTTATCCCGATCTTCCCCAGGGTTTTAGGAGTAGGGGGGAGTGGGGGGGACATGCTATCTGATCTGCAGGTCCCATGTTTTTTAGAGCGGAGGAGGCCCGAGGCACGCCTTTTTCGATCTTTTGGCCCCCCTGTTATAGAGGGAGGAGGAGCTGAGGAAAATTCTAGCTGAAACTGTGGGGCCCTTTTTATAGGCAGGGGGAGGGGTTAGGAAAATTCTTCTGATCTGTGGCCCCTTTTATAGAGCAGGAGGATCTGAGGACATGCATCTGATCTGTGGGGCCCCCTGTTATTGGGAGGAAAGGGGTGGTGAGGACATGCCTTTTCGGGTCTTGGGCCCCATGTTAAAGACCCGGGGGGTGAGGACAGGCCCATTGATCTGCCCCAATTTTTAGAGCAGGGGGGACGAGGAATGCTATGTGATCTGCAGGCCCCTGTTATTTGAGCAGGAGGGGGCTGAGGACATGCTATCTGATTTGTGGCCCAAAGTTATGAGCAGGGGGGAAGGGTGAGGAAAACCCCCCCCCCTATCTGAAACTTTTGGGGCCCCCTGTTATAGGCATGAGGAAGGGTGAGGAATTCTATCTATTGTGGCCCCCCGTTATAGAGCAGGGGGGTGAGGGCATGCTAACTGATCTTTGGCCCCTTTTTATAGAGGGATGAGCTGAGGACATGCTATTGGGTCTGGGGGCCCCTTGTTAAAGACAGGAGGGGGTGAGGGGCATGCTATCTTATCTGTGGCCCCATTTTTATAGAGCAGGAGGAGCTGAGGACATGATACTGATCTGTGGCCCCCCTGTTTAGAGCAGGAGAGCTGAGGGAAAATGCTATTTTGATCTGCGGCCCCCTTTTTACCCGAGTAGGGGGAGCTGAGGACATGCTAACTGAAACGTGGCCCCCTGTTATAGAGGGAGGAGGAGCTGAGGACTGCTATCTGTCTCGGCCCCCTGTTACAGAGTAGGAGGAGTGAGGGCATGCTTCTTTTATCTTTTTGGGGCCCCAAAGCTATAAAAAGCAGGGGGGAGCTGAGGGCAACTAAACTGATATGCGGGCACATGTTTTTTAGAGCAGGGGGAGGAGGAATGCTATTTTGAAACTGTGGGCCCCCTGTTATAGAGCCCGGAGGACTGAGGGGCATGCATCTGGGTCTGTGGCCCCATGTTATAGAGCAGGAAGGGGGCTGGGGGACTTCTATTGATCCCGGGAAAGGCCCCCTGTTATAGAGCAGGAGGAGCTGAGGAAATGCTAAACTGATCTGTGGCTCCATGTTATAAAAGCAGGAGGAGCTGAAGACATGCTTTTTATCCGTGGCCCCCCTTTTTATAAACAGGAGGGGGCTGGGAAAAAGGGTATCTGGGTCTGTGGGCCCCTTTTTTATAGAGGGGGAGGGAGGGGGTTAGGACATCTATCTTTGTCTTGGGGCCCCAAAGTTTTTAAGGAAGGGGGGCTGAGGACAAGCTAATTTGAAACTGTTTGGGCCCCCCTGTTTTAGAGGGAGGAGGGGCTGAGGGCATTTCTATCTGGGTCTGTGGCTCCATGTTATAAAGGGAGGGGGGAAACTGAGGGGCACGGGTATTGGGTCTGTGGCCCCATTTTATAAAAGCAGGAAGCTTTGGGAAAATGCTTTTCAGATCAGTGGCCCCCTGTTTTAGACAGGAGTAGCTGAGGACATGCTATCTTATCTTTCCCCATGTTATAAATAGGGAGGGGCTGGGACATGCTATCTGTCTGTGGCCCCGTTATTAGCAGGAGGGAAACTGAGGGCATGCTATTTGATCTGTGGCCCCAAGTTATAGAGCAGGAGGAAACTTAGGACATGGGTTTTTGATCTGTGGGCCCCCTGTTATAGAGCAGGAGGAGCTGGGGGACATGTATCTGATCCCGTGGCCCCCCCTTTTTATTTGAGCAGGGAGGGGAGTGAGGGGCATGCTTTCGGGTCTGCCCCTGTTATAGGCGGAAAGGGGCTGAGGACTTTTAAACCCGAATGCCCCAAGGGTTTTAGAGCAAAGGGGAGCGAGGACATGCTAACTGAATTTTGTGGGCCCTTTTTTATAGAGGGTGGAGGGAAACTGAAGGGCATGCTACTGTCTGCCCCATGTTTAGACAGGAGGAGCTGAGGAATGCTATCTTTATCTGTGGGGCCCTTTTTTTATAGAGCAGGAGGACTTAGGAAACGCTAAACTAATTGTGGCCCCATGGGTTAAAAGAGCAGGAAATGCGAGAACCTGCTATCTAATCTTTTGGCCCCCCTTTTTATGAGCAGGAGGAGCTTAGGACATGCAAAAAGATTTTGTTTGGGGGCCATGGGTTAGGCAGGAGGGGCTGAGGGCATTTCAAACTGATCTGTTTGGCCCCAATTTTTTGGGGCAGGAGGAGCTGAGGACATTTCTATCTGATCTGCATGCCCCCCTTTTAAAAAGAGCGGAGGGGCTGGGACTGCTATCTGATTGTGGCCCCATTTTTATAGAGCAGGAGGAGCTGAGGGACATGCTTTTTGATCTGTGGCCCCCCTGTTTTTAGAGCAGGGGAGCTGAGGACAAGCTTTTTTGACTGCCCCTTTTTATAGAGCAGGAAAGGGCTGAGGACCCTGCTATCTGATTGTGGCCCCCCGTTTTTAGACAGGAAAAAGGAGCTTAGGAATGCTATCGATCTGTGGGCCCATGTTAAAAGAGCAGGGGGGAGCTGTGGACATGCTCGGGGATCTGTGGCCCCATTTTAAAAGAGCCGGAGGGGCTTTAGGGAAAACGCTATCTGATCTGTGGCCTCATGGTATAGAGAGGAGGGGTGAGGACATGCATCTGAAACTGTGGCCCCATGGGTTTTAGGCAGGAGGGGCTGAGGCATCTATTTTGATCTGTCTTTCCCCTTTTTTATAGAGCAGGAGGAGCTGAGGGGCCCCGCTATCTGATCTTTTTCCCCATGTTTTTAAGCAGGGGGAAAATGAGGACAAAGTATCTGATCTTTTGGCCCCATTTTTATAGAGCAGGGGGAGTAAGGGCATGCAATCGATCTGTGGGCCCCCTGTTTTAGAGGGGGAGGAGCTGGGGACTGCAAACGGATTTTGTGGCCCCTGTTATAGAGCAGGAGGATTTAGGACATTTCAAAACTGATTTGGCCCCCCAAATTATAGAGCAGGAGGAGGGTGGGACAAAGCTATCTGATCTGCGGCAGTTATAGAGATGAGAGCTAGGAAAAAAATGCTAACTGAAACTGTGGCCTCATTTTAGAGCAGGAGGGCGAGGAACGCTATTGATCTTTCCCCCTGTTAGAGCAGGGGGGAGCTGGGGGACAAGCTATCTGTCTGTGGCCCCCTGTTAAAAAAGAGCAGGAGGGGCCCCAGGACTTTCTATCTGATCTGTGGGGGCCCCCTGTTTTTAGAGCAGGAGGAAACTTAGGACCTGCTATTCCCGTTTTGTGGGCCCCCTGTTTTAAGCAGGAGGGAAACTGAGGGCATCTTTCTGATTTTGCGGCCCCAAAATTTTTTTATAGAGCAGGAGGAGCTGAGGGGCATGCTATCTGATCTGTGGCCCCCTGTTTAAAAGAGCAGGAGGACCCGAGGGAAAGCTATCTGATCTGTGGCTCCATGTTAAAAGAGCAGGAGGAGTGAGGAAAATCTATCTGACTGTGGCCCCTTTTTTATAGAAGGAGGGCTGTGGAATGCTATCGATTTTTTGGCCCCATGAAAATAGAACAGGGGGGAGCTGAGGACATCTATTGAATTTCCCCCTGTTTTTAGAGCAGGAGGAGCTGAGGAAATGCTATCTGATTGTGGCCCCCTTTTATAAGGGAGGAGGAGCTGAGGGGCCCTGCTGTCCCTTTTCTGTGGGGTCCATGTTATTAGCAGGGGGATCTTTAGGACATGCTTTTTTGATCTGTGGGCCCCCTTTTTTTAGAGCAGGAGGACTAAGGACACGCTTTTTGATTCCCCATGTTATAAAACAAAGGGGGAGCTGAGAAAAAAGCTAATCTGGTCTGTGGGGCCCCTGTTAAAGAGGAGGAGGAGTGAGGACATGGGTTTGATCTGTGGCCCCCTGTTATAGGGCCCGGGAGCTGAGGAAAGGGTTTCTGATCTTTTGGGCCCCCCGTTTTAGAGCAGGGGGGATCTGAGGAAAACACTATTGATCTGTTGGGCCCCCTGTTTTTAAGCAGGGGGTGCTGAGGGCATGGTATTGATCTGTGGCCCCCTTTTATAGAGCAGGAGGGGTGAAAGGAAAATGCTATTGATCTGTTTGGGCCCCCCTTTTTTAGAGTAGGAGGGCTGAGGACATGCTATCTGATCTGTCTGCCCCTGTTATAGAGCAGGAAAGGGGCTTTAGGACAAAGCATTGATCTGTGGCTCCATTTTTAAGCAGGGGGAGGGTGAGGGGCATGCTTTCTGATCTGCGGGCCCCATTTATAGACAAGGGGGGAAACTGAGGACAAAGCTATCTGATCGTGGCTCCTTTTTTTAGGGGCAGGAGGGGCTGAGGACCCTGCTATCTGATCTGTTTTTTTCCCCTGTTATTTGAGCAGGAGGAGCTGGGGGGACATGCTTCTGGGTCTTTTGGGCTACATCATCAAAAATTTGGGTGCATTTTTTTTTAAAATAAAATGGTTATAGAGGACTAGTGTTGGAGTGCGTTTATTTAAATAAAAGTTTTTTTATACAGTTTGTGTTTATTTTTCTCTTTAGCCGCTCTTACAATTCCAGTAACTAAAGAATGGAGAGGCGTCTGACATATTGCCTCTTCATTACTAGACTGTGGCTTCTGGTTAGCCGAGCCAGCCTTGTGGTTTTTATTGTCACCCAAGCTACACAAACCATTAACCAACAGTAACCAACGCACTAGGGGTACTGGGAAGAGCTGGGTAACCATCAGAAGCAGACCCTCTAATGTGATGGTCTGCTTTTGTGGTGGCTGCAGGCTGGTATTTTTAGAATGGGAAGGGCTCAGTATCGATGGACCTTCCCATGCTGATAGTATCAGGCTGCAGCTGTCAGTTTTACCTTGGCTGGTTATGGAAAATAGGAGGGACCACATGTCATTTATTTTACAAAAATGTATTTATTTATTGAGAATCTAAACATGTGCATACACTGCAATGATTACAGGAGTTTCCCATTTTAGAATTCTCAATAAAAAGATTGATTTTTGAAAAAAATAACATCGAAGGTAAAAACAGCTGCAGTCTGATACTATCAAAATGGGAAACTCCAGGGAAGACTGGCTCCCCTTATCATCTTAAAAATACCAGCCTGCAGCCGCCCTAGAAGCGGACCATCACATTAGAGGTTCCTCTACTGATGGTTACCCGGATCTTTCCTGAACCCCTGGTGCATTTGGGTACTAGGGTAATAGTTACACAGGGTTAATGTCAGCCTTGGGGGTGACCACAATACCTCCACTGGCTGACACCAAGCCTGAGCGATAATAATGGAGAGGTGTCTGTCAGACGCCTCCATTATTAACACTGGAATTAAGAAAGAAAAAAAAAAACACACCAGAAAAACCTTATATTTAAATAAATGCTCCCCAAGACAAGCCCTCTTTCACCATTTTCTTAATTAAATCAATCCAACGCAATCCAGCGATCTCCACACTAGTCTCTAAATCCAGGGTAACTACTACATTGCTAAACTCTAACTTCTCCTGGATCTCTCTGCGCGTTTGACACTGAGATCACCATCATCACCTCAGCATGGCTCACAACCATTTGCCTCCAGGACACGCTCTCTCTTGTTCTCTTCCTACTCTCTGACCGCATCCTTCAGGTTGTCTGCATTTTCCGTTTCTACCTCCTCTCCTCTTCACCTCTTGCTGTCGGGGTTCCTCAGGGATCAGTTCTTGGTCCTCTCCTCTTCTCAATCTACACAGCCCCATTGGACAAACCATCAGTAGATTTGGCTTCCAGGTACCACTCTAACCTGATGACAAAACCCAGATTATCCACCTCCTCCCGAGACATCAACTCTGGCCCTTCTGCTACAAAACAAACCAGTGACTAGTCTGTCCGCTGTCTCTGACATCATGTCCTCTTCTCTGTTTCCAACTAAACCTCACTAAAACTGAACCTCTAGTCATCCTCACACTGCCCAACTACTAACCAACCCCCATCTGCTATACTTCTCTCTGCATGTGTGGCACCGCCCATATCTCCTAGGCAGCAGGCCCGCTGTCCTTGGGGTTATTCAGAACTCTGAGCTGACCTTCACCCCATATATCCCTTGCGCTCACTGTCACCTCACCTCAATGACATCTCCAGAATCCTCCTTTTCTCACATGTGAACACAACTCAAACTCTCATTGTTGCTCTTATTCTTTCTCCGTCTTGACTACTGCAATCCTTGCTTATCGTTTCTCCCTCTCTGCAAAACTCTCCCTCTCTCCAATCTGTCCAGAATGCAGCAGCCAGGCTAGTCCTTTCTCTCCAGCCGCATAACTGATGCCTCTACCCTTGTCAGTTCACTGCACTTGTTGCCCAAATCTGCCCCCAGTACAGGATACGGTATATAACTCACCACTCTCACCCATACAAGCTCTCCCACAGCGCTGCTCCACCCTACATCTTCCTCCCTATCTCCGTCTACCTCCGCCCTAGCCCCGTGCTCTCCCTACTGCTGTGCTATCAGAACAACATTCCTCAATCATTCCCGAACCTCCCATAGCCCCCTTCACAAGATTTTGTACGTGCGCAACCAAAACTCTCTGGAACAATCCTACCACGCCGATCAAGGCACAATCCTCATCCCTTCGCATTTAAAAGAGTCGTCCTTACAAAATACATCTCCTCAGGCAGGCTACAAAACACACTAATTGCTGACCCCCGACCTCTATCAAAACACATTTGTCACTCCCACACTCTAGGCCCTCACAGCAATTATCTTGTAATATAGATGAGTATTTGCGTTATGATACAGTCAGGAGAGGCAGGGTTCACGGCGCGCAATTTTTTTTACTCTGTAAAACCACACCCATATTTATGGAAACAAGCTGTACCATTATGTCAAAATTTAGCACTTCTCCCGCCTTTGTTTCCCCAGCACACCTCTTAGGATTGTAAGCTCTTGCGAGCAGGGCGCCTCACACCTTTTTTTTTTTTTTTTTTTTTTTTTTGTTTTTTTGTGTCTCACCTGTAATAGACTTTCACTGTGTAATTTCTGTCTTTTGTCTGTAATTACTAGCGCTCTACATTGTAAAGTGCCACGGAACTTGTTGGCGCTATATAAATAAAGATTATTATTATTATTAACGCTGATCCAACATAATCCAATGAGTACGACGTATTCCAAAGTGGAAACCTGTATAATAACATTTAAAACAGTCAACCACTATATGGTCACTGTATAGTGGTGATATACAGACAGTCTCAGAGCCTGTGAACACGAGGTGTCTACCTTAATGGTCACTGTATGGAAGTAATATACAGGTCTACAGAGCCTGTGTACACTGGTGTCTTCTCTATAAGTCACTGTATGGGAGGTAATATACAGTCTGCCAGAGCCTGTGTACACTGGTGTCATACTACTATATGTGCACTGTATGGAGGTACAATACAGTCACAGAGAGCCTGTGTACACTGGTGTCACCTCTATATGGTCACTGTACGATGTTTTATATTACAGCTCTGCAGAGCGCGCTGTGTACACTGTAACTACCCACTATATGGTCACCTGTTTGAAGGTATCTTACAGTCTGCAGAGCCTGTGTAACACTGAGGTGTCTACCACTAATATAGTACAGATGTGTAAGGAGTAAATATACAGTCTGCAGAGCCTCGTGTACGACTGTACCTACCACTATATGGTCACTTAGTATGGAGGTAATAATAACAGTCAGCAGAATCCTGGTGTACACTGGTTACCTACCCACTATATGTCACTGGTATGGTGTGATATACAGTCTCAGAGACTCGTGAACACTGGTACCTACCACGTATATGGGTCACTGTATGGAGGTGAAATACAGTCTGCAGAGCCTGTGTACCCTGGTGGCTACCACTATATGGACACTATATGGAGGTAAAATACATTCTGCAGAGGCCTGTGTACACTGGTACCTCCACTATAATGGCATCACTGTATGGCTCCGTAATATACGGGAGTCTGCAGAGCCTGTTTAACACGTTACCTACCAATCCTATGGTCACTGTTTGTAGGTTATATACAGTCACAGCAAGAGCTGTGTTACAACAGGTGTCCTACCACTATATTGTCACTCGTATGCGGTAAATAAACAGTCCCCTCCCAGCCTGTGTATCACTGGGTCTACCACTATACTTCTCACTGTATGGTGGCTGATATACAGTCTATCAGAGCCTGTGTACACTGGTACCATACCAACTATATTGTCACTGAGTATAGGAGGTAAAATACAGTCTGCGAGCCTGTGTACCCTTTGGGGGTTCCCCACACCAATATGGTCACTGTATTGGGGGTTAAAATACAGTCCCTTTTCAGAGCCCGTTACACCTTTTGTTCTACCCCCCTATATTTTCAATTTTATGGAGGTAAATAAAATTTTACAGAGCCTGTGTACACTGGTGGGCTACCATATAAAGGTCACTGTATGGAATTAAATACAGTTGGTGGAGCCTTGTGTACAATGGTTTCAACCCCCTATAAAGGTCACTGTATTGTGGGGAAAAATTGTTTGTAGTTCAAAAGGTTTAGGTTTAAAGGGACCCGTTTAGTGTTATTCCCCAATTTTCCTGGAAAGCTGAATAGGGCTATCCCAAAGTCCCCGGGAAAGCCGGGACAACCCAAAAAAAAACAAATTGGCTTTCTTCCAGAGCCGTTACCCAGTCCGGGTTTTAAAATGGGTGTAATTTATTGTTAAAGGGGTGTTGGCCCTTAAAACAAAGGGATGTGGCCCCGTAAAATTTGTTGGGGCGGCCCCGCGGGAGCCCCCACCGGGTTCAAATCTCCCTGCTGCCTGCTTGCAAAAGTTGGCAAGTAAAGCTTTTACATTATTAGGGGCAAGGGAGTTTATTTTGGGGGTCTATACGGCCCCCACAGTACAGTGGGGAAATAAAGTCCTCCCTGCTCTTACATGAAATTGTTTAGGTGCTGAAATGATTGGGGGAACTTTTAGCTCCCTTTTCTACGTAAGTGCCCGGGAAATTTCATGTCCCTGTACTTTCTCTTTTCATGTAAAATTTTTTGGGGGTGGGAAAAGCAGTTTTTGGTGTCCCATAGCGCCACTCTATGTACAAATGCGGGTTTCAAATGTCCCTTTTACTGTCTTACATGTATTTAGTGAGGTGCCCTGCAGTGGTTTAGGTCCTTTTAGGCCTCCTAAAGTACAAAGAACCCTTAAATTAAAAAATGCCTTTACTGGGTCTTACATGTAAATTTGTGCGGTGCCTTTCAGTGGTTGGGGGGGTATAGCGCCCTCCTAAAAGTACAGTGCGGAAAATTCTACATGCCCCGTACTGCTCTTAAAAATATTAGTTAGGTGCTTTCAGTGATTGATGGGGCTATAGCCCTCTCTACGTACCCGTGTGGGGACTACAAAGTCCGGGAAAGCCTTAATGTATTTGTGAGGGGGCATGCAGTGATTGGCGCTATAGGGGGCCTCTCCAAAAGTACAGTGCGGTATACAAGTCCTGACTGTCTTACATTTATTTGTGAGGTGCAAAGCAGTGATTGGTGGTCTATAGCCCTCCTTTTTGTAAAGGGGCCGGTTTCTACAAAGTCCCGTACGCCCTTTTATGTATTTTTGTTGGGGGGCTGCAGGTGATTGGGGGGTCTATAGCGCCTCTCTACTGTACAGGGGCCCTTAAAAAGGACCCTGTCCTTACTGTCTTCCCCTGTATTTTGGAGGGGGAAATTCAGTGATTGGTGGTCTATAAACCCCCTCCCTTCAGTTAAAAGTGAGGTATACATGTCCTGTACTGCTCTTTACCTGTAGTTGTGAGGTGCAATTGCCGTTTATTGGGCGTTATAGCGCCCTCTACAGAAAGCGCCGGGGAAATACAAGCCTGACTGCTCTTACAAAGTATTTAGTGAGGTGCATGCAAATGATTGGTGGGCTATAGCTCCTCTCTACCGTAAAAGTGAAGTACTACAAGTCCTGCACTGCCCTTTAAAATGAAATTGGTGAGGGGCATTTCCGTGATTGGTGGGGCTATAGGCCCCCTCTCTCTGAAAAGGGGGGTTAAATACTGTCCTTTTAATGCTCTTTCAGTATTAAATGGAGGGGGGGTGCAGTGATTGCTGGGGCCCATAGCGCCCCTCACATAATCCCGGGGCTACCACAGTTTTCCCGTAACCCGGGTCCCTTTCATGTATTTGTGAGAAAGCATGCAGTTTATTTTATGGTCAATAGGCGGCCCCCCTCTACAGTACAGTGCCAAATATACATGCCCCTGTAAAAGCCTCTTCTTTTATTAGTGAGGTTTTCATTTCAGGATTGGTGGTCTATAGCGGGCCCCCTTTTTTTAAAATACGTGCAAGGGACTACTGTCCTGTAATGCTCTTACATGTAAATTTGTGAGGTGCATGCAGTGTTTGGCCCGGGTTCCCATAGCCCCTCTCCCCTACAGTTTCATGCAATATACTAAAAGTACTTTTGGGTGCTCCTTTTCATTTTATTTTTGGAGGTTTCATGCAGTGAAAAAGGGGGTCTTTAGCAACCCCCTAAAAATACAAATGGCGGTCTACATGTCCTTTACTGCTCTTTCATGTATTAGTAGGTGCATGCAATGATTGGCGGTCTATGGCGCCCTCTCTACAGTTCAGTGCGGGTTTCCATTTCCCTGTTTTGGGTCTTACCCTGTTTTTTGGGTAGGTACATGCTGTGATTGGCGGTCCCAATTTGGACCGCTTTTACAGTACTACATGGTTTCCCGTTTCTGCTCTTACATGTAATTTGTGAGGGGAAAATGCAGGATTGGTGGTCTATAGCGTCTCCCTACAAATTCGTGCGTACCCAAAGTCCCGTACTGCTCTTAAAGTATTAGTAGGGCATTCAGGATTTGGTTTGGCCCAAAATTCCCTAAAAATTTCGTGCGGTACTACATGAAATGTACTGCCTCTTTCATGTATTAGTGAGGTTGGGAATTTCAGTGATTTTGGGGGTCTTTTAGCGCCTCCCTACAGTACAGTGCGGGGACGGGAAAAACTGAATGCTCTTTTCATGTATTAGTGGAAAGGGGCAAGCAGTGTTTGGTGGTCTATAGTCCTCTCTATAGTACAGTGCGGTCCTACAAAGTCCTGTCTGCCTTTCCCTGTTTTAATGAGGTTACATACAGTACTTGGTGGTCTAAGAAAATCCCTACAGTACAGTGCCGGTGGTTTCTTTCATGTCCTTCATGCTTTTTTCATGTATTTTATTTAGGTACAAAACATACTTGGAGGGGTTTTAGGCCCTCCCTACAGTACAGGGAGGGTACTCATTTTCCTGTACTGCTCTTTCTTTTATTAGTGAGGTACATACATTAAATTTTGGGGGCTTTTAGCGCCTCTCTTCGTACGTTTCGGGGGACTTCATTTTCCTGTACTGCTCTTTTCATTATTAGTGAGGGGCATGCAGTGATTGGTGGTCAAAAACCCCCCTCTACGTACAGTGCGGTACTTTCATTTTCCCGTAATGCTTTTACATGTAAAATTTGTTTAGGTGCAGCAGTGATTGGTTGGGCTATAAAAAGCCTCTCTAAAAGTACAGTTTCGGGGATACATGTCCTGTTTCTGCTCCCCACTGTAAATTTTTAGGGGGCATTCAGTGATTGGTGGGCTAAGGCCCCCTTTCAGTCCAAATGTGGTAATAAAATGCCCTGTACTGGCTCTTACAAGTATTTGTGAGGGCATGCAGTTTATTGGGTGTCCTTAAAGCCTCCCCTCAACATTACGTGGGGGCTAAATTGGGCCGCTTTCTTTACTGTTTTTGTGAGGGGCATTTTAGTGATTTGGGTGGTCTATAGGCCTCCCCTACAAATACAGTGTGGTACAATGTCCTGTACTGGCCCCTTACTTTTTATTAGTTAGGGGGGATGGGATTGGTTTTCTGGTCCTTTTAGCGCCTTTTCTACAGTACAATGGAAGGTTTAAATTTCATGTCCTGCCCCTGCTTCCTTAAAATTTTATTAAAAATGAGGTGCATGCCCAATGTTTTTGGGGGCTATAAACGCCCCCTAAAGTTTCAATGTGGTACTTTCATGTCCTGTAAATGCCTTACATGTATTAGTGAGGCGGATTCGAATTTATTGGGGGGGTCCATAGTGCCTCTCTACATACCGTTGGGGGTAAAAATGTCCGTACTGCTCTTACATGTTTTTAGTGAGGTTTCATGCAGTCCCTTGGTGGTCCTTAAAAGCGCCTCTCTACAGTACAGTGCGGGATTACATGTCCCGTACTTTCTCTTTTTTTTCAATTTTTTTTTTTGTATTAGTGAGGGGGATGCAGTGTTTGGGGGGTCCCATAGCCCTACCCACAGTACATGCGGTTCCCCCCCCTTTTCATGTCCTGCACTGGGTCTTACATGTATTAGTCGGGGGGGATACAACAGTACCTTTGGGGGGTCTTTAGCGCCCCACAGTAAAAGTGCCAGGACTACATTTTTCCTCATGTCTTACATGTATTAGTGAGGTGGAAGCAGGTTGGTGGGCTATAGTGCCCCCTCAAAAGACACCAAATCGGGGACTAAAAATTTGTATGCTCTTCATGTATTTGTTTCATTTCATGCAGTGGTTGGTGGTTTAGCGCCTCTTAAAAGTACAGTGCGGTACTTCATGTCCTGCACTGCTCCTTTTCAAAAGTAATTTTGAGGTGCATGCCCGTGATTTGGTGGCTTATAGCCCTCTCTACCCGTACTTGGGCTGGGGCCAAAATACGGGGCCAGAACAGGGGTCAGGATTTATATTTTTAACCCGGGGGGAAAAAAAAAAAAAAAAAAAAATTTTGGGAAAAAGGGGAAAAAAAAAAAAGGGGTTTTTTCCCCCCCCCCCCTTTGGGGTTTTTTTTTCCCCCCTTTTTCCCCCCCCTGGGGAAAAACCCACCCCAAATAAAAAAAAAAAACCCCCCCCTGCCCCTTTTTTAAAAAATTTTTTGGTGACAAAAAAAAAAAATCCCCCCCCAAAATAGTCTTTTTCCCCAAAAAATTTTTGTAAATTTCCCCCCTTTTTGAAAGGGGGGCCCTGAGCCGCATTAGTTGGGAAAAAAAACCCCTCCGTGTTTCCTGACAATAAAAAAAACCTCGGGTTTAAAATTTTGTCAATTTTTTCCCCAAAAAGGGGGGGGGGGCCCAAATAAAAACCCCCCCCAAAATTGCAAAATGGGCCCCCAAAAAAAATTTTTTGGTCCGGGCTGGTTTAACCGGGGGGTTAAATCGAAAAAACCCCCCCTGAAAAAACAGCTTCTTAATAAGGGTGGTGGGTGATGTTTTTGGCCCGGGAGAAAAAGGGGGAAGGTAGGGGGGCCCTTCTGTGGGGGGCAAAAAAAGAGGGATTGGGCTAAATTTTTCCCATTGGGTGGGGTATGTGCCATGTTTTGGGAAAGGGGTGTTGGGGGAAATTTTTTTTGGGGGGGGCCCCCAATTTTTTTAGGGAACCGGAGTCCGGGGGCCCAAAAGTTTGGGAGGGTGGGTTTATTTAAGGTTTTAAAAAAAAAAGCCCTGGGTTTGGGTTCCCCTTTTTTATTTCCCGGGGTTTTAAGGGACTCGAAAAAAAAGGGGGGAAAGGGGAGTAAATTTTTCAAAATAATTTTAGGTGGGGGTAAAAATTAAAACCCAAAAGGGGGGGGGAGGGGGGGGGGGGGCCCCGGGAGGAAGGGGGGGGTTTTTAAAAGGGGACCCCCCGAGGGGTTTTGAAAGGGCCCCAATTTTGGGGAAAGGGGGGTTTTCCCCCCCTTTTTAAAATTTTGCCTACTAAAGTTTTTGGGCGTTAGGGGCAAGGGTTTTTGATCAACCCCTAGGAGGGGGAAATCGGATGTTTATTGGGGGGGCCCCCCCCAAAAATTAATTTCCAAAAAAAAATAAAGGGGGGGCCAAATTAATTTCCAATCCCCCCTTGCCCCCTTTAAAAATTTTATTTTTTTTTCAATCCCAAATAATGAGTAACAGCGCTGTGTCGGTGTACCTAAAAGGAGAACTCTTTTATATTATAGCCCTTTTGGACTGTCTTTAGATTGCACAAAAGTATTGTTTTTTATGGATGAGATCCAAAATACACTTTCCCCTGTATCACCAGTCCCTGAACTCGATGTATCTGCTGGATAATTCATTTTTGCATAAAATAACCAGCAGCATGCAGGGGAAAAAAACCCCCAAAAACCCAAAAAGCCCCCACCCCCCCCGAAAGAGCCACAAAGACGTCAAAGCCACCGTAGGACAGACACGACCACATCTTGTTTATCTGGTATTGATTGCTTCTGAGTAGCCATATGAGGGAAAGAAGTGGGACCAGGCCATTACCTTAAAGAAGTTATCTCACTACAGACAAATCACTGGTATAAGCCATCATTGTCAGATACTGTAGCTGCAGGGCCCCGAAACCTCTCCATTGTGCACTCGGAAACTCCAATTGATTTCACTGGAAGAGTCCCGACTATCTCTCTGTTCAGAACGGAGAGGTTTTCAGGGCTCATTCTCATTATTGGTGCTGGTGCCAGAGGTGGGACCCGCCGCACCATCCTGACATTGATTTCATATCCTATCAATATGCAAGCAATGTCTGAAGTGAGACAACCCCTTTATCTCACACAGAGCACACAATCAATGCATTTCCCCTTTGGACATGTATCAATAATAGTTGTACAGCGCTCCCTCAAGTAACAATGGCGTCAGGATACAAAATGTACAGCTTGCAATGGTCTTTCCTGGCACATTGCATCTTGAAACCAAACTCACCATGCAATGTGACAGATACTTCTGATGTGCAGCAGATGTGATTGATGGAAGATCAAACCAATTATCAGGAACATTTTACTTGTAAATCATCTGATTGCTGGTCTGTAGCGCCTCTCTACAGTACAGTGCGGTAATACATGTCCTATACTGCTCTTACATTCATTAGTGAGGTGCATGCAGTGATTGGTGGTCTATAGCGCCTCTCTAACAGTACAGTGTCGGTACTACATGTCCTATACTGACTCTACATATATTAGTGAGGTCATGCAGTGATTGGAGGTCTATAGCGCCTCTCTACAGTACAGTGCGGTACTACACATGTCCTGTACTGCTCTTACTAGTATTAGTGAGTTACATGCAGTGATTGGTGGTCTATAGCGCCTCTCTTCAGTACAGTGCGGTACTACATGTCCTGTACTGCTCTTACATGTATTAGTGAGGTGCATGCAGTGATTGCTGGGCTATAGCGCCTCTCTACAGTACAGTGCGGTACTACATGTCCCTGTAAATGCTCTTACATGTATTATGGTGCTGCATGATGGGTTTATACCCTCCCTACATACAGTGCGGTACTAAAATGTCCTGTACTGCTCTACATTTTTAGTGGGGGTGCTGCAGTGATTGTGGCTATAGCGCCTCCTACTACATGCGGTATCATCCTGTACTGCTCTTAATGTATTAGTGGGGTGCATGAATGGTGGGCAAAAAGCCCTCTAAAATACATTTTCCCGGTACACATGTCCTGTAAGCCCTTACAGTTTAAATAGGGGATGCAGTGAGGGGGCCCCATAGCCCTCTCTACAGTAAAATGGGGGTACAAAATGTCCGTCTGCTTTTACAGTATTGTAACGTGCGGGGAGTGTGGGGTTATAGCCCTCTCTACAGTACATGCGGTACTCCCTTCCTGTACGCTTTACTTTGTGAGGTGCATGCATGTTTGGGTGGTCTATACCCCTTCTCTACAGTACAGTCGGTCACAGTCCTGTACGCCTTATTTTGGCCAGTTGGCGGCCCTTTGGGCACCGGTAAAACCCCTATTTTCGGGGTCCATTGTTAAAAGTCCATGACCCAGAGGCTTCTGTCTTCACCAAAGAAAAGTGTTTTCCACCCCAGCGGTTTCCTCCTGATTTTAAAAGGAAGGCCACGTTTTTAGGATTAGCATCTCCCTTTTTTTCTTAAATTTTCATTTTGCTTTAATTTTGGGAAACAATCCCCCTGTCATCTATTGACCCATTTCCATTTTGAACAGGTGCCGGGCCCTATTAAAGGGGGCTAATTGCCTTCCTAACGTGCCCCAAGAAGTTCAAGACTCAGCAAAAAACCCCGGGGTTTACGGGGGTAAACTAGGGAAAAAATGAAATAGACGGGCTTTTTTAAATTTTATTACGGTTTTATTTTTGTATTTTTTCCCTTTTGAATTTCCCTTTGATTAGTAGAGATAAAAAGTTTTTGGGCTTTAGTTTCCCCATTTTTTTTTTTTCCCATCTTTTGCATGGTCTGTCACTACGGCCTTAAGGGTTCCTCGGGCGCCCCATTTCCCTTTGGAGCGGAAAAGGGGGTTTAAATAACATGTCCTGAAATGTAGAGGAATGTATAATGTTTTCTTTCCCCCTCAGCTAGCGGTTTTCCTTGCCGAGAGATGGAGGCTGCAGGCGCTCAGACTGACCTCTGACCCTCTCCCCTTAAAAACCTTATTGAAACAAAATTTTCTTTTGTTGAACCCCGGCGGACCGGTGGGGGGGCGGGAAGGGGCCCCTCATTTTACACTCCACATTCCCAAAATGTTGTGACATTCCCCCCAATATAATTTTTTTCTCCCCCGTCTGCCTTCCTTTTCCCCCACCGAAAAAGTCCCAGAAACCAAAAAAAAATCCCAAAAAGTACCCCCTCCATCAGCTGCGGAGGTGTCATATTGGCCCCCAACTCCCTTATTTTGTGCAACAACAAGATTTTGCTAAAAAAAAAAAAATTTACAAATTATTTTTTACATTTTCAAAATGTATCATTGAATTCTAGAAAGAGGATTAAAACTTAACCTTAAATTTATTACCTCGAATTTTAAAATATGTGACCCCATCAAATACACAAGGCAATAGTTTAAAAAATCTGAACATACAAAGATACAAAAAAGTGGTCATCAATTGAGGGTCTGTATTACAAATGGTGAAAAAACCGTTACAGACACGGCATGAATCCAGCACCAATGAAAAAATAAAAATCTCTTTTATTATAAAATCATTTTAAAATCCAAGCACAGCAAAAGGGAAGCTGACGCGTTTCGGGCGTGCACGCACCCTTACTCATAGAGGGTCTGTATTAGGTCGACATCGAAAACGTGAGTTTATTCCAGCACCCGAACATCAAAATTCTTAAAGAGGTTTTGCCACGATGTAATGTTGACGTGGGATCCTCCAAAATGGGTATTTAATCACTTTTCTAAATATATGTGATTACAAAAAGTGAAGCCTGTGAGAGCTACAGCATTGCTCAGTCCCCCTTAGTTTCCTGAAAGTTTACATTAGACACGACCAGGACACTGACAGGAGCTGATCTGGCCGCTTGCATGTTTGCACTTTGTATCTGATGACAGGGAACACGAAGGAGCTTTCAAGGGGCTGGGGAGAAAGTGCAGTGTATGAGGTTGTCTGTTGTATTGAGAATCCACTGGTTGTAATGTAATTATTTGAGTAAACATTGCAGGCGCTCCCTTCTTCCTCGCTTTCTGCTCACCCCCTCCCTCTCACCCCTGCAGCCGTTCATGACTCAGCATGCTTTGTTTATATTCTCTCCTGAGCAGATAAGAGGTAAGGAACTCACTTCCTGGCAAAACCCTTTAAGCTAAAACTTGCTTTTATTGCATCTTCTTAAAACATAACAGCCGACCAAGTACTACATATAATCTGGCTGACGCGTTTTGGGCATCAGCCCGTATTTATAGAAATGCGACTTCTTAATGCATCTTCCTAAAACATAACAGCCAACCAAGCACTACACGTCATCTGGCCGATGCGTTTCTATGAATACCGGCTGATGCCCGAAACACATCGGACAGATTACATGTTTAGGTGCTGGAATAGATTCACGTTTTGGATGTCTTCCATCGCTCCGTGGATCCTCGGCAACATCGGACGGGGGTGCCTAGCGCCAATAGGTGGAGTTGACTCTAGGGCCCCCCTAGTTGAGCTGTCTCTGGGCCCACTGGTGGATTTTGACTCTAGGGGCCCACCAGTTGAGCTGTTTCTGGGCCGATTGGTGGAGATGACTATAGGGGTCCACCAGTAGCTGATTATGGGCCCACATGTGGAGTTGACTCTAGGGGCCCACCTGTTGAGCTGTTTCTGGGCCCACAGGTAGAGTTGCCTCTAGAGGCCACCAGTTGAGCTGTTTCTGGGCCCATAAGTGGAGTTGACTTTAGGAGCCCACCACTTAAGCTGTTTCTGGGCCCATTGGTGGAGTGACTTTAGGGGCCCACCGTTTGAGCTGTATCTGGGCCCACTGGTGGAGTTGACTCTAGGGGCCCACCAGTTGAGCTGTTTCTGGGCCCACTGGTGGAGTTGACTCTAGGGGCCCACCAGTTGTGCTGTTACTTGGCCCACCAGTAGAGTTTATTTTAGGAGCCCACCCTACAGCTACTGTAAATGACTGCACATGCCTCCTATACTCTGCTTCTTGGTTTATACCTGTTTTTCTATGCTTTTTAGCCTCTTCCGAGTATATTTATGCAGTTAAAACACATCTCCAGTTCTACCATGCTCAGGGGCCCACTGGGGGTTTCCCTTATTCCCTTGTGGGCCAGTCTGTGCTAATCCTCGGAGTAAGCTCCCATGGTAAGTGGGGAGTCAAAAGAAATGCATGATTAGGTAGTGTCGTCCAGGATAACCTGGGAATAGATATCCCTACCACAATCGCCTGAAAGACCTTACCCCATGTGGGGTGTTCGCCCCGAAAAGGGCGTCCCGACTCCTGGTGGCTGGCTCTAGGCGGCCCTATTCCACACTACCGTATAAATAATTCAAATAATGTGTTTCCAGTTACAGACCAATACAAATAGTGCGCCTTTTAATAGTTCCTTAATGCCCCTTACTCTACCCATCTTCACAGTGTAACACTTCAGGGAATTTTTAGGTTCCAAGGTTCAGGGGCCTTGGGCTACACGATCCAGTTAAGCGTACTGCGCCGACCTCTCCTATCCTGAATGATATAATGTGGCCGGATTCCTGAACCGGATTATGGATTTCTCCCTGTATTCTGCATCCTTGATGATCCCTTGAGCGGGTCTGGTTAGGACGTTGTAATTGTGAACATCCCTGTCTGTGGACTGTCTGGACCTACTGTGCGCAGGGGCGTAGCTATGAAGGGTGCAGAGGTAGCAATCACTACCTAAGGGGGCCCAAACGCTGACCTGTCACATAAGGAGATACCAGAAGTGTAAGTGGCACCTGGCAGCTGGGGGCCCATTTCACTTTTTGCACTAGGGCCCCGGAGCTTCAGGTTACGCCTCTGACTGTGCGTATCTAGAAGTTGGATGTAGACTGATCCAGTAAATGCCTCGAAGTTACAACAAGCTGCAATAAATACCAAACATCGTAAAGGATATAATAGAGGCTCCTCCGGAGTAAGAATCGCAGTCGCGTCACAGGGAGTTTTATTACTACTGTAAATCTGAAATTACTAGAAGAAGAGTAAGGACATGATATATGGCGACGCATGAGGAGGTGGAGAAAAGCTACAATCTCTTATGAGTGGATCAGGAAAACAGCAGAAGTAGCAATATAATAGTAGAGCTTCTGCAGCGCTCTGAAGACTATGGGGGGGGGGGGGGTGGAGGATCATTTTCCTATTGGCTCTGCAAACCGATAGGCAGAGCTCTAGTCACTGACTACAACAGACTCTGCCATCAGTCATTTATTAACATAGTTGCTAACTTTTGAAAATGAAAAAGCAGGAGATTGTAGTGGGCGGCGCGCTACGCGCGCTGCGGCGAAAATTTGCATGGGCACGCCCATCTTGTCAGTATGCCACGCCCCTTCAAAAAGCCACACCCACTCCACCTAACTGCATAACGGCTTTGGAAGAAAGCCAGGTAGATGCCCTTATAGCCAGGTCGTAACCCCCCATAAGCAGGTAGTGCACCTTACAGGCAGGTAGTTGCCCCCTGGTAGCCAAGTAGATGCCCCCTCTGTAGCCAGGTAGGTGCCCCCCCGTTTGTTAGCCAGGTAGGTGCCCCCCTTTGTTAGCCAGGTAGTGCCCCCATTGTTGCCAGGTAGTGCCCCCATTGTTGCCAGGTAGATGCCCCTTGTAGCCAGAAGATGCCCCCTCTGTTGCCAGGTAGATGCCCCCATTGTTGCCAGGTAGATGCCCCCTCTGTTGCCAGGTGATGCCCCCTCTGTTTTCCAGGAGATCCCCCCCTCTGTTGCCAGGTAATCCCCCCCTTTTGTTGCCAAAAAATTTTCCCCCTCTGTTGCAGGTAGTTTCCCCCCCCTCTGTTGCCAGGTTTTGCCCCATTGTTGCCGGGTAGGGGCCTTCCCCTGTTGCGGGTTTATTTGGCCCCCCCCTTTTTTCCCAAAGGTAGTGCCCCCAATTTTGGGCCAGGAAAGGGGCCCCCTTTATAGCTAATAAAAAATAAAATTAAAATAAAATCCACTTACCCCCCCGAAAAAAGGGTTTGCAGCACGGCCCGCTCCGGACGATCCCCTTTCAGCGGCGCAGGGTGAAGGGGAGAGCAGGCGGGTATCCCCAAAACAGCCCGGGCACTGTTTTTCCCCCAAGCCCCGGGGATTTTGTTTTTTGCGGCGCACACACCGGCCCCCCGGACATACAGGGGGGGAGGGGGAGGAGGGAGCGACCCCTCCTCCCCCTTTCCCGCCAGCGGGGGTTTTCCGGGCGGGTTGACGGACCTGCACCCCCGCCCCCCGGCCAACCCCCCCTTTGTGGGAAGGGGGCCCGGGGGGCCCCAAGGTTTTTAGGTACTAGCGCTACTCGGTCCCCCGCGGCCAAAATTAAAAAGTCCCCCCCAATTATTTGTTCCTATTTTTTAAAAAACCCAGGGGGCCCCTTTTTGATTAGGGCCCCCTAAACAGGGTATTCCCCCCATTTTGGGCCCTGAGCGGGGCTACAGTAAAACCCCTTGTCATCTGACTCCCACAAAAATTTAAATGAATATACTGAAAAATTTTCTTACAAAGGCTTTTAAAATCCCCGGTTTGCCCTCCCTTAGTTTTCCTTGTGTTTTCAGAAGGGGACATTTAGGATTTGTTCCAATTGCAGAGAAAAAAATTTTGGGTTTTCGGGCACGCCAAAAAAAACCCTTTTTTAAAAAAAAATTTAGCATAGGGGGGGACAATGGTGCGGAAAGGAAAACATACAAACACAATCCAATACAGCAGCGCACTACTAGCAAAAAAAGCTATAAAAGGCCAAGGAATTTGGGAAAAGCATTTCGTTACTTAAAATTAACTTAAAAAATGTTGAGGTTCTTGTTAAATTTTTGATAAAAACCTGTTAAAGGGGCCCATTCCCGATCAGCAAGGCAAACCTCAAAAACAGATGGGAAACCTACTCTAACGTTCCCCTTTTTATTGCCTTATTCAACCTCCACATTTCGAGAGAAAGGGCTAGGGGGCTACAAGGTACCCTGTATTATTTAAAAAAATCTGCAGGTGGTGGAGGTCCCCTTGCGTTTGGGCCCAGGGGGTTTGGGTTTTTTTTGATAAAAAAGGTAACTAAAAACCCCAAAAAAAAAGTTCATGTTTTTCAAAGAAAGGCTCTGCTAAAACCTGCACAAAAAAAAACGTCCGTTTTTTCAGTTTTTTTTTTGCTTTTTCTAAAAACGCGGGAAAAAAAGATTTAAACCCTCCCCCTTTGCTTAATGGAAAAAAGTCCGCTGTTTTCCATGAGCTGTTTTTTTTCTGTTTCGTTTTTTTTCACGGGCCCGTTTTTTTAAAAAATGCTCAAAAGAAGGGGGAAAAAAATTTTAACCTACGGGTCTTGGAAAGCGCCGGAAAAAAATTTTTTGGCGCGTTTTTTGGGGCGCGTTTTCCCCCGGCTTTTTTTGCCGCGATTTTTCAAGAAAAACCCCCCCCGGGAGACCCAAGCCCACCTATATTGGGTGAAAAAAAGGGTTATATTTTAACCCCAATTTTGCAAAACTAAAAGTGTCTGATGTGCCCTTTGTTTTGAAACCTTTTGTAATAAAATGATATGTTTTGGGGCCGTATCGTTTTTTTGCGCAATTCTTTTAAAATTTTTCGCTAAAAAAAAACTTTTTTAAAAGGTTTTTGGGCTTTCAAAAACCCCTTTTTTTTAGGAAATTTTGGTTTGGTGTAAAACCCTTTTTTAAACCATTTTTTTGGGCGCAAATTTAAATTTTAATCTCCTTTCTGAAAAACCAAAAATTTCGTTTTTTAAAGGGTTTTTGGGGCGCCAAAATTTCCAAATTTTTTTTTTTAAACGGGGGTTTTGGGGGGGAATTTGGTCCCTAAACACTTTTTCTTAACATTTTTTTTGGGCGAAATTTAAAATTTTATCCCCGGCTTTTGGACACCAAAAAAAACGTTTTTTTTAAAGGATTTTGGCCCTTTTAATGTTTTTTTTAGGTTTTTTTTCCCAACTAAATCCCTTTACTGCCCATTTTTTGGGCGCAAAAAAGGGTTCCCCTTCGCTTCGGGCGCTAAAAATAGGGTTTTTTTTTATGGAGTTTAGGGCCAGAATCCTATTTTTAAAAACGGTTTTTTTTGGCCCCTAAAACCCTTTTTACTGAAAAAATTTTTGCCCGCAAAAAAAAACTTTTTTTTTTTTTAGGTTTTTCGGGCGAAAAAAAATCCGTTTTTTTGTGAGGTTTTTTGGGGGGCCTAAAATCCAGGTCTTTAAAGATTTTGGCGAAATTTAAAGGGATCCCAAGCTTTTGAAAACCAAAAAAAAAATCCTTTATTTTTTTGGGATTTGGGTCCCAAGGGTTACGTTTTTTTTACGGTTTTTTGGTGCTAAAATCCTTACCCTTTGCAGATTTTTGGCGCTAAAAAAAGTGATCTCGTTTTCGGAAAACAAAAAAAGGGTTTTTTTTTTAACGGAATTTGGGCGCAAAAAATTCTTTTTTTTTTTGGGGATTTTTCCGCAAAAAAATCCTTTTCTTTACAGATTTTGATGTAAACGGGTTTTTTTTTGTTTTATGGAAAGATAATGTGGGTTTTTTGTATTTTGGTGCAAGAATCTGGTGAAAAATTTAATAAAGTGTACAGGGCCACACCCAGCACCACAAAGGCCCAATTTTGCTCCCCAATGGTTTACAGTGACCCTAAAAAAGGGTGACAACTTAACTTGGGGTTTAACTCCCCCTGTAGGGTGTGGTTACTTCCAATAGTTTAAAAAAACGCTCCAAAAAAACAAAAAAAACGCCCCAAAAAAAATGGCCCTTTTTTTTTTTTCCACCGCTTTTGACAGGGGGGGGAACAAAAAACTCGTTTAAAGAATGTTTTTAAAAATTTCTTTTTCCCGGGTCGTTTTTTTTTTTCCCATTTGCAGGGGAGACAGAGCCAAAACAGAAATTTTTCCCCAAAAAATTCCCATGTGCCTTTTGATTGTTTTTTTTGTAATTTAGTGCGCTGCTGAAATTGGATTGTGTTTTTTTTATTTTTTTTACTGCCAATTTAGTGGGGCAACCCATGCTATTTTTTTAAAAAAATTTTTTGGGGACGTTTCAGAAACCAAAAATTTTTTTTCTAGGGCTGTTCGTATGGGGGGGGGACGGGCCCCCTTTTTTGTTTTTTTTTTCACTCCCCCCCCCTTTCACGGGGTTTTAAAAAAATGTAGTGTACCTTGTAGCCCCGAACCCCCTTTTCCCCCCCTGAAATGTGGAGGTCTGAACCGGCACCAAAAAAAGTACCACAGAGTAGGTTCCCCCCCCTGTAATTTTGGGGTTTTCCTTTCTGATTTTGGGAAATTTTGGGGTTAACAGTTTCTCAAAAAATGTGAACTTAAAAACCTCAAAATATTTTGTTTTCTAAGAATCAAAATGCTTTTCCAAAAAACCCATGTACCCCATTTATAGGTTTTTTTGTGTTAGTAGTTGCTACCCGTATTGGTTGGGGTTTTTTCGAATGCATGTCATGGGACCCAGCAGGCTTAACATCCCCCACCCTTTCCCCCACAGTGTGCTCACTCTATCAAAAAAAGGTCTGTTTGTGAAAGGGAGCTTGAGTAGCTACAAGAGGCTAGTGGTTAGATTCTGTTTTTTTCTAGGGGTCCTGGCTCAAACCCCTGCAGGAACCATTTATGATGTATATGTTAGGCATTTTATTTCCATCATTCCCTGCAAATTAGTCCCTTTTACCTAATTACACTACCACCATTTAAGTCTATTTTAGTTTTTTTTTCGAACACTTTTTTAAACACCAACACACGGGGGATTTCTGTATGACCCCCGGATCTTCCCTCTTCCCCCTTGTCGTCTTCCTTCTTTAAATGACACCATTCCCCCCAATTATTTTCCCGATTCTTACTCAAGGTGTTTCCACGTCATTATTGAAAAAAATAACAACCAATTGAACACATTCGGCCTTAATATACTTTATGTTTCTCTCTTCTTTATTCTGGAAGGCGGGTCACGCGCGAACGCAAAGTTTATTTAAGTTCCTATGTTTTTACTTTTTTTCCCGTAATGCCGCGGGACTTTTAAGAATAAAAAACTTTTTAAAAGAAAAACCTTAACAGGCTGTTTTTCATACCTCACTGCGCCGGGGCCATTTTTTCTTTTTTTTCCCTTTTATATATTTCAAGGAGTACAGCGGATGGGGTAGAAAGAAACCACCTGGGTTTTAAAATTGCTCACAGTGAGTGTTTGTGATTACTAAAGAGTACAGAGGACGGAAATAGAATGCCAGCACCTGGGGGTTGAAAACTCGCTCAGCAGTGAGTGTTTGTGATTACTAAGGAGTACAGAGGTTGGGAGTATAATGACAGCACCTGGGGTTGAACACGCTCAGCAGTAAGTATGTGTGATTACTAAGGAGTACAGAGGTAGAATGACAGCACCTGGGGTTGAAAACTCGCTCAGCAGTGAGTGTTTGTGATTACTAAGGAGTACAGAGGACGGGAGTAGAATGACAGCCCCTGGGTATGAACACTCGCCCAGCAGTGAGTGTTTGTGATTACTAAGGAGTACAGAGGACAGGACTAGAATGACAGCACCTGGGATTCAGCACTCATTCAGCAGTGAGTGTGTGTGATTACCAAGCAGGGAAACGATTGACAGTAGCTGCCTGAGAGGAGAGGTGATGTCTGATCATGTGCAGCCAGGACTGGTCGTATCCCCTGGAGATGAGCAGTGGACAGGGGTCAGCACGGACAGACGGAATAATTTACCACTTTTGAGAGCTCCTACCAAGAACACGCCAGATAACTTGCTGTGTGGAAATGCTCTGACCTAATTGTCAAGGCTTCGCAATCTGTCCACTGTCAGGAGTGTCTTGTCCTTCTGTTCATTTCGGTACAATTGTATCTTTCTGTAACAAGGACCTGACACATACGATTGCTTTGCAACAAATGCTTTTATTTTTTGTGCAAAATTTCAAGAAAAAATCTGATTTAAAAAAAAATTAATTTCTTCCCGTCACCGGTCAGTGGTCTCAATGTATATGAGCCACTCATAAGAGGGGGACACATGTCCGACACGCCCCTGTGTCACACCACGAGTATCAGTCCTATTACAAATTCATACACCCACGAGTGCTTCTCACATTTGATATCCTCAGGTCCTGCTCGGCTGAGGATCTGGTTCCCAGGAATAATACTGTGGGGGTCGCTCGATGCTTTTGGGACAGATGTCAGATATTACCTACATAGAACACACTATAAAAGCAGCAGGTACATTACTTACCAATAAGAAAGCACCAGATTTTACTACATTAGGTCAACTAAACACATGTGTATGGCGAGTGTCGGGGTCTGCTCTGTATACTGCGTCACCTCTTATCTCATGCCAGAGGGGCGCAGGCCAGTTTTAGCTGTAGTTCAAAGACAACTCTTTCATGTATTATCTCAGAGATTTCTTTAGTCATTTGGGTTTGCAATGAAGACGCTCATTGAGAAAAGGGATAAAAACAAGGAAACGTTATAGAAAAGTGCAGACGCCACAGAAATTTGTTGCCATAGGAAAACTACAAGGACTGCAGAGTCCGATGATCTAGCAATGCTCAAGAAAGAAGTGAAGCATGAACAGAGCAGGAACATCTGCTGATTCCGATGAGCACGCTTATTTGCATCTTTAAAGGGGTTGTCTCACTACAGGGATTGCTGCTTTTTATGTTAAAGATCTTGCAAAAACAAGTCACTTTGCAATATGTGTCCATTAACAGTGTCCTACCTATTCCTAGATATCCCCTCTTGTATGGGCTGCATCAGCTCCTCAGGTCACCATAGCTACAGACCTGTTCAATCTCTCCTGATAGGCTGCCAGCACTGGTTGCTATAGCTACAGACCTGTTCAGTCTCTCCTGATAGGCTGCCAGCACTGGTCCTATACTACAGACCCCGTTCGATCTCTCTGGATAGGCTGCCAGCACTGGTTGCTATAGCTACAGACCTGTTCAATCTCTCCGGATAGGCTGCCAGCACTGGTTGCTATAGCCACAGACCTTTTCAATCTCTCCTGATAGGCTGCCAGCACTGGTCACTAATAGCTACAGACCTTTTGCTCTCCCTGAAAAGGCTGTCAGCACGGTTGCTATAGCTACAGACCTGTTCGATCTCTCCTGATAGGCTGCCAGCACTCGTTACTATAGCTACAGACCTGGCTTCTACTGCAGTCTAGTAGAAGCCAATAAACATGCCCCTGAATTCAAAGTGAAACCAAAAAAACAGCACGAATCAGTGTATTGAGACAACCCCTTTAAGACAACAACGTAGGATCAGAGCTGCCTTGACCTGTTAGGCTGGGTTCATACTGCATCTTTTGTGAAAAGCAAAATAGACGTTTTTAATGTTACAATGAGTCAAAATGGACAGAAAAAGAAGTGAAATTAAGGTCCCATTGACTCAAGTGGGAATAAGCACGCATCAGCCACACAGCGGCACTTTTTTTTGTGCACCGTTTGCCACATTACGCGCCACAAAAAACAAAAAGTGCAGGACTATTATGAGTGCGTAAACGTACCAAAAAACGCATGAGGTACAATAGAGTTCCATAGGTTGTAATAAAAAAATGCATGAAAATAAGCAGAAAAAAAAACCCAGACCAAATGCAATGAAGAAAACGCGCATAAAAACCCATTAAGAAGACATGCTTACATACGGAAGTTCCTCCAGCGCTCATTTCACTGCAAAAAAATTGTGTCTTAGAGTTCCAAATATCCTGCACCTCTTGGAGTATGTTCCCACGGTGTACAGCAGCATGTACTGTGCTCGCCACTGTACCCATGGTGTTTTAGAAGTATGCACTGGCCGGTGAGTACTTCCAAAGCGCCCTGGTCCGGCCCCCATTCACTTTCGCCGGCTAATCAATGTGGCCATGGGTAAAGCTTGTAATGTACTGCATTTGCCAGGCTGTACTCAGACTAGCCATTGTCTCACGTTCCAAGCCAGGGAGCCACATTGCAGTTGGCGTTAATCACATGCGCTAACGCACAGGAAATAAAACCTTTAAAGAGGTTTTTCATCTGCCTAAACTGAGCCTATCCTTAGCTTAGCTCATCAGTATTAGATTATGGAGGGGTCCAGCACCCAATACTCCCAGTTATCAGCTGTTTGAAGGGGCTGCAGCATTTGCAAAAAAAACAATCAATAGGTCCAAAACAATGTAAGCACTGAAGACTGCACATGTACTGCAGGCCCTCCAAAGAGCGGATTATGGGGGTGCCGGATTATGGGTGTGCCTAACTACAGGTCATGAAGTTTTAAGTGTTGGACTCCTTTAAAGATTTTGGGCAACATGTTCCAATACGTAAGCCCCCTTTTTTTGTTCTATTTTGCACCAAAAATACTCTTAACACCATATTCTTGATATAAATGAATTATAATACACCAAAACTATTCGCATTATACACCGGGCACGACACATTGTAATGCACCTACTATGGTGCATTAAATATAGTAGCAATGATATGCGGTGCGCCTTGATATAGCAATACACCTATTGAGGTGCGTTACATACACTAGTAATGATAGGCTATGCGCCTCTGTTACACAATGCGCCTCAATAGGCGCATTACATACACTAACACTGATATGCTATGTGCTGTAATTGCGCAATGGGCCTTTTTCGGTGCAATGTGCCTTATTAGGCTTGTTAAGTTTGCTTTGCATGGTATACCAGATGCAGATTTTTGAAAGTATCATACTTTCAGGCGCACTTAACACTTAATGCATCAAAAAACTGCCACAGCGGGGCCAATTTTCGGACATGCCGCCCTTTATTTTTTTAGCCTTATATAGCCCTTATCCATTTTTATTTTATCCAACTGTTTACAAGCTGCTGCTCTAATGAAATGTATTTTGCAATAGTCTTTATCTCCCTTTGCCTCCATGTTTAAAGCTAATGACTTAGGTCACCAGCTGGCCATGGTCAGTGACCTGAGGAATCTTATGTACACCAGCAAAAGATAAGAACTGCTATAACTTTGAAATTAAGCAAAATCTGAACAGCAATATATTTGGTAACAAGCTGTATTTACATTTACCAAAATGTTTAAAGCTGCCGTGCTGCTGATAAGACACAGCAAGAAGTTATATCATCATCCTGGCCACTGCTAGACCAGAGAGAGAGTTGGCTGTTAACCTAGGGAAGCTTATGTACACAAGCAGGAGATAAGAACGGCTGTAACTCTGAAAAGAAGCAAAATCTGAACAGCAATATATTTGGTAATAGGCTGAATCTACTCTTGCCAACATATTTAAAGCTGCCGTGCTGCTGATAAGACACAGCAAGAAGTGATATCATCATCCTGGCCACTGCTAGACACTAGGGAGTTGGCTGTTAACTTAGGGAAGCTTATGTACACAAGCAGCAGATAAGAATGGCTGTAACTCTGAAAAGAAGCAAAATCAGAACAGCAATGTATTTGGTAATAGTATTAATGTACCTTTGCCCCCATGTTTAAAGCTAATCAGTTAGGTCACCAGCTGGCCATGGTTAGTGACCTGGGGAATCTTGTGTACACAAGCCGGAGATAAGAACTGCTCTCAACCTGATATCTAAGCAAAATTGCTGAACAGCCAATAATCGCCCAGCAGTAATGGCTACAATTCAAAACCCATTCCTTCTCCTCCTGCCGCTGCACAGGGATTGGATCCTATACATTAGATGCAGAATCTTACTGTTGGGCCCGCATTACACTCACACACAGAACCATCTGTTGGCTGAGCATTTATTTTGGAGCCTGCTTCCCGTCTCATTTTGTAGCTCACCGCTCGGTGCAGGGTCACGGTGCCATTTCCTCCCATTGTCATGCAGTATACAAGGGACCAGCGCAGAAAATAAACCAAAAAGGTTTTGTTCTTACAAATGTAGAAAAAACATCCTGTTTTCATTCCTCCAGTTAATGGCGGTGGATTCCCGATTCCTGGACATTGTATGTTCATGTTTATATCACCACTTAAAGGGGTTTGTCTTGCTTCAGCTTTCAGTGTCTTCAGAAGGGGGCGCGTATGATGTGTTAGAGCTGCATATCATGTGACCCTGCACGCTTGACACCACCATGCCATTACCTGCAGTGTGCTCACTCTAGTCAAACAAAGGACTGTTTGGGTAAAGAGCTGTGAGTAGCTACAATGTAGCTGAGTGGTTAGCACTTCTGTCTTTCAGCATAGGGGTACTAGGTTCAAAATCCTACAGGAACAAAACGTTTGTTTGTTTTTTCTCAATGCACATACAGGATTGAGGTTTATTTATTCTTTTTATTTATTTGCACTTTTTGACTAATTACTAAGGAAAACAGAGGAAGAATGGCAGCACCTGGGGTTGAACACTCGCTCAGTAGTGACTGTGTGTGGTAACTAAGGAGAACAGAGGATAGGAGTAGAATGACAGCACCTGGGGTTCAACACTTGTTCAGCAGTAAGTGAGTGTGATTACTAAGGAGTACAGAGGACAGGAGTAGAATGACAGCACCTGGGGTTGAACACTCGATCAGCAGTGAGTGTGTGTGATTACTAAGGAGTACAGAGGACAGGAGTAGAATGACAGCACCTGGGGTTAAACACTTGCTCAGCAGTGAGGGTGTGTGATTACTAAGGAGTACAGAGGACAAGAGTAGAATGACAGCACCTGGGGTTGAACACTTGCTCAGCAGTGAGTGTGTGTGATTACTAAGGAGTACAGCGGACAGGGGTAGAATGACAACACCTGTGGTTGAACATTCACTCAGCAGTAAGTGAGTGTGATTACTAAGGAGTACAGTTGACAGGAGTAGAATGACAGCACCTGGAGTTAACACTTGTCTAGCAGTAAGTGATTGTGATTACTAAGGAGTACAGAGGACAGGAGTAGAATGACAGCACCTGGGGTTCAACACTTGCTCAGCAGTGAGTGCGTTTGATTACTAAGGACTACAGAGGACAGGAGTAGAATACCAGCACCTGGGGTTGAACACTCGATCAGCAGTGAGTGTGTATGATTACTAAGGAGCACAGAGGATGGTAGTAGAGTGACAGCACCTGGAGTTGAACATTCACTCAGCAGTAAGTGAGTGTGATTACTAAGGAGTACAGAGAGCAGAGGTAGAATGACAACACCTGTGGTGGAACATTCACTCAGCAGTGAGTGTGTGATTACTAAAGAGTACAGTTGACAGGAGTAGAATGACAGCATCTGGGGTTAAACACTCGCTCAGCAGTGAGTGTGTGATTACTAAAGGAGCACAGATGATCGGAGTAGAATGACAACACCTGGGGTTGAACACTTGCTCAGCAGTGAGTGTGTGTGATTACTAAGGAGTACAGCGGACAGGGGTAGAATGACAACACCTGTGGTTGAACATTCACTCAGCAGTAAGTGAGTGTGATTACTAAAGAGTACAGTTGACAGGAGTAGAATGACAGCACCTGGGGTTGAACACTCGCTCAGCAGTGAGTGTGTGTGATTACTAAGGATTACAGAAGAAAGGAGTAGAATGACAGCACCTGGGGATGAACACTCGCTCAGCAGTGAGTGTGTGTGATTACTAAGGAGCACAGAGGATGGGAGTAGAATGACAGCACCTGGAGTTGAACACTTGCTCAGCAGTGAGTGTGTGTGATTACTAAGGAGCACAGAGGATGGTAGTAGAATGACAGCACCTGGGGTTGAACACTTGCTCAGCAGTGAGTGTGTGTGATTTCTACAAATTGTCATGATACCGACGGACTTCTCACTTTGTGGCTATGTGATCTGTTTTGCAGCAGTTTGGAGCAGCAGAGATGTTCTCCTGCCACCCTCCTGTGTCCCTGGGCCAGGGTTGGATGAATCAGTCCTTTTGTTGTACCTAACAACCCATCTGGACAAGGCGCATTTTCGTGTGCACCCTGTGCTGTGTAACGTGATCTCCCGCACCAGGAATAATCCAGAAACACATAAACCTGCCACAGATTTACCGTCCACGCACTTATGAATCTACTTTAATGCAAAAGGTGAAAAACAATCTGTTTAGAAGGTCTGCGTCTTCAAACAGGTATTTTATGGACAAGGCTGGTTCTCCATATACTCTTATCAAAACCACATAGACTGCTCTTCCATATGTTCCTGCACATCACACCCATGGTCCTCCTGCACAATGATGGGGGAGTAGTCCTTGGTGGTCACACAGCATCTAGTAACACATGGCTTGGTGCCACTTCCAGGACTGATATTGGCGCTCTCAGGTTGCCAAGTGTAGATGGGGCCCTGATTAATGGCCTTCTGAGTGGAGCTCGGATTGGTGTAACTTACATGTGTGTCTCTAGGTAGTGTTTAGAGGGGTCAGGTTTTCCGAAGAGGGTGTGGGTGGGGGGGGGTGGGGGTGCATCTTTCTCAATGGCATTGTATAAAAGCGCTTTGTGTTAGCAAGTGATAGAGAGAGCAGTTTTATGGTGCAATAGTTGTGCTCGTTGTACAAGTGTGACCAGATGAACATCAAACTGTCTCCCCGGCTGCAGCTGCACCGAATCTGAGAATCTTGTTAATCCATTTTGGGGAATGAAAACCATCTGTTTGTATTGAGGTTTCCCCACCTCGGACTTTTCATTGTAGATAAAAAGAAAGGAAACAAACAGAAAAAGAACGAAAGCAAAGTGCGACGCAGTCCGCGGCCTCGCGGAGCCGGACGGTTGGGCAGGGCCGGGATGATGGGCAGGCGAAGGTAGGCGACCACCTAGGGCGCCACTTTATACCAGGGTGCAAGGAGGCATGGAGTGGGCTGAACTTTCCATTTGGGGGCACTTTATGCCTTGTTTGCTGAGGGGAACCTGAATACCTGGTCCCAGCCCTGCGGTCGGGGTCACAGGGTGGGAGCTTCAGCAAAACGGGCACAAAGGAAAAGTGGAGAAGGTGCTGACGACAGTCACCGGGTGATTCAAAATCGGCAAAATCAGAGCTGGGAATCAAAGGGTTAAAAAAAAATGATGCGGAGCGACAAGAAGATGATTGACCCCACGAGTGAGGATCAGACGAGGCGCTGGAGAGTCCTCCTTGAAAGTTCGTCTTCACTTTCTTGCTTCAGTGGAACCTATCTGCCAATGTGATTCCATCCTGTCCTCATCCCCGGATGTCATCATTGGTTTACAAGATACAAAACCTGGGCACAACCAATCCTCTGGGGAGTCAGTGATGGGCGAGCTCTGGCAGCGCCGGCTCCCACAGCGCTCTGCACCGAAGCTGTCACTGACAACAGAGACAAACTTCTCAGGAAGACGTTATCCCTATTGGAACGGGGTCACCTGCCCGGGATTGACCTCTATCAAAGGGGTGTTCCCACCATAGACTGGATTATCACTAAAATAAGCCATTAAACTGCAGGACCTACCTCTAAAACTCACAACTATACCGGGAACGAGCCCCTGAAAGTGTCAGCTCAGAATGGAGAGTCTGGAGATTCTGTCCTATGGGAGTTCCCAGTACAGGGGAGCGCTGTGTTCTCTATTTTCCTCTATGGGAGTTCCCAGTACAGGAGAGCGCTGTGTTCTCTCCATTCTGTTCTATGGGAGTTCCCAGTACAGGGGAGCGCTGTGTTCTCTATTCTGTCTTATGGGAGTTCCCAGTACAGGGTGCCTGTGTTCTCCATTCTGTTTTATGGGAGTTCCAAGTACAGAGGGAGCACTGTGTTCTACATTCTGATCTATGGGATTTCCCAGTACAAGGGAGCGCTGTGTTCTCCATTCTGTTCTATGTAAGTTCCCAGTACAGGGGAGCACTGTGTTCTCCATTCTGTTCTATGGGAATTCCCAGTACAGGGGAGAGTTGTGTTCTCCATTCTGTTCTATGGGAATTCCCAGTACAGGAGAGCGCTGTGTTCTCCATTTTGATCTATGGGATTTCCCAGTACAGGGGAGAGCTGTGTTCTCCATTCTGTTCTATGGGAATTCCCAGTACAGGAGAGCGCTGTGTTCTCCATTTTGATCTATGGGATTTCCCAGTACAGAGGAGCGCTGTGTTCTCCATTCTGCTCTATGGGAGTTCCCAGTACAGGGGAGCTCTGTGTTCTCCATTCTGTTCTATGGGAGTTACTGATACAGGGGAGTGCTGTGTTCTCCATTCTCCTCTATGGGAATTCCCAGTACAGGGGAGCGCTGTGTTCTCCATTTCCTCTATGGGAGTTCCCAGTACAGGGGAGCGCTGTGTTCTCCATTCTGTTCTATGGAGATCCCAGTACAGGGGAGCGCTGTGTTCTCCCAGTTCTTTCTGGGAGGTCCCAGTACAGGGGAGCGCTGTGTTCTCCATTCTGTTCTATGGGAGTTCCCAGTACAGGGGAGCACTGTGTTCTCCATTCTGTTCTATGGGAGTTCCCTGTACAGGGGAGCACTGTGTTCTCCATTCTTTTCTATGGGAGTTTCCCAGTACAGGTGAGCGCTGTGTTCTCCATTCTGTTCTATGGAGTTCCCTAGTACAGGGAGCACTGTGTTCTCCATTCTTTTCTATGGGAGTTCCCAGTACAGGGGAGCGCTTGTTCATTCTGCTCTATGGGATTTCCCAGTACGGGGGCCTTGCGTTCTCCTTCTTTTCTATGGGGTTCCCAGTACAGGGGAGCGCTGTTTCTCCATTCTGTTCTATGGGAGTTCCCAGTACGGGGGGAGCGCTGTTTCCCTTTCTGTTCTATGGGATTTTCCCAGTACAGTGGAGCGCTGTGTTCCCCTTTCTGTTCTATGGGAGTTTGGGTCGGGAACTTTTGCTCTCCATTCTGTTCTATGGGAGTTCCCAGTCAGGGGAGCTCTATGTTCTCCCCATTCTGTTCTATAGTAGTTATGAGTAAGGCCGAATACACCGAGCCCTGAATACATTTTTTAAAAAGGTACCCACTAATAAAGTGTAAGATAGTAAATGGGAATGGACAGGGAGCCCAGATTCCTTGTCTGTAAGGAGTTTTAAAAAACACCTGTGACAGCCATATATAGTCATCGGTAAAATGTCTGACTGGCTACAACATCTAAAAAGAGTGGTCCCTCAAGTTACAATGGGCTAAGTATATACAGTATTATCAACATACACTCAACATACATGAATCTTTTCTGAGGCATTGTATGTTGAGCAAAATGCAGCACCATATATCCTGTACTGCTCTTACATGTATAAGTGAGATACATGCAGGGATTGGAGGTCTATAGCGCCTCTCTAGAGTACAGGGTGGTACTACATGTCCTGTACTGCTCTTACATGTATAAGTGAGATACATGCAGGGATTGGAGGTCTATAGCGCCTCTCTATAGTACAGTGCGGTCTTAAAAGTCCTGTTTTAAGTGAGGTGCATCAGTGAGTGGGGGGTCTAAAGCCCCTCTCAAATATTTCAGGCAGTAGAAACATGTCCCTTACGCTTTTTTTACATGTTTTTTGGGGAGGTGAAATGCAGAAATTTGGCAGCCCTATAGCGCCTCTCTACATTTACAGTGTGGTACTACATGACCTTTCTGCTCTTACATGTATTAGTGGGGTTTGCATGCAGTAAATTGAGGGCCCAAAGCGCCTCCTCCCGTCCCAATTTCCCGGGTACAAACTTTTCCCCTGTACTGTTTTTACATGTATTAGTGAGTTTTATGTGTGTTTTGGTGGTCTATACCCACCTCTCAAACATACAGTCGGGTATTTACATGTCCTGTACTGCTCTTACATTTTTTAGTGATGTAAATGCAGTGTTTGGGGTGGTCTATGCCCCCTCCCCACAGTAATTGTGGTACTACATGACTGTCTGCTTTTACATGTATTAGTGGCTGCTTTGCAGTGTTTGGTGGTCTATAGTCCTCTCAAACCAGTACATTTGGTGGTATTTAACATGCCCTGTACTGCCCTTACAGGGTATTGTGAGGGGGGCATCCCAGTGATTGGCGGTTTATAGTGCTCTTACAGTACAGTGTGGTACTACATGTCCGGGTACTGCCCTTACATGTATTAGTAGGTGCATGCGGGTGATTGGCGGTCAAATAGCCCCTTTCTCAACAGTACAGTGCGGTACTACATGTCCTTTTACTGCTTTTTACATCTTTTTGTGAGGTGCTGCAGTTTTTTGGGGGTTCCATTTTGGGGAGTACAAACATTTTCCTCCCCCCTTTGGGGACACCAGATAAGGGGCCCCTTTTTTTCTAGCCATTGTGTAAAAAAGGTCTTTTGCCCCCAAAAAAGTTCTCTCCTCAACATAGAAAGTGATTTCCTCCTGATGTTATATGGAAGGAAATGTTTTAAATCGGGAATTTTGGGCTTTATTTTTTTTTTCTTCTCCAGTCAAAGCTTCGGTCCCAAAAATTCCCTTTTTTCCATAGAGTTATGGTCTCGAAAACCCAATGGCCCCACCCTGGAACTAATTAATATTGTGTGTGGAGGGAGAACTGTAACTTTAAGCTATGGCCTAAAAATTCTTAAGGCCCTTTTTGGGCCCCCCAACGGGGGAACTCGCGGGGGCCCGGGTAAGGAACAGCAAATGTGTTCAGCCTACGGGTATTTTTATGAATGGGGTTGCGAGGCTAACACTGGATGGACCTAGCAGAAGATTCTGGTGTCTACATATCAATGGTACGGTCCCATGTCAATGGTATGGTCCAACCGGGCCTTTTCTTTTAGGCTAAAAATTTTTTGTTAATAGGTGAAAGGGCTAAAAAAGGGAAATGGACCTAGCAGAAGAATTCTGGTTTTTACATATCAAGGTACGGTCCCATGCCCAAGGGTTTTAGGGTCCAGACCAGCCTTTACTGTAGGCTAAAAATATTTTCTGTTTAAAGGTCAAGGCTAACAGGGGGTGGCCCTTAGCAGAAGTTTTCTGGGGGTTCCTACAAAACCCAAGGGTACGGTCCCATGTCAATGGAAAGGGTCCAGACCAGCCTTTAAATGTAGGCTAAAAAATAGGGTCGGGTTTAATAGGTGCAAGGCTAACACTGGATGGACCTAGCAGAAGATTCGGGTTGCCCTTACATATCAAGGGTCGGTCCCAGGGCAAGGGGTAGGCCCGGGACCAGCATTCTTTTCACCAACCCAATGATCCCTCCATGAAAGGGGGGCCCTTTTTCCCAACCAAAACAAGCCCCTTCAGGGTTTCCTATGACCCCCAAAGAAATGGGCCCAAAAAAAAACCCCTTTTTCCATTTTCCCTTTTAAACCCCCCCTGCAGGTTTTTTACTTATATATTTTTTTTCCAAAAAAATTTGCAAAAAAATGTAAACAAAGCCGAGTCCGGGGCAACATCTGGATCCCATGTTTTTCCCGGGAATTCCTGCCCCCCGAGGAAAGGAAAAGAAAACCCCCTTTCCCCCTCCAACTGCCCAGTTTTCCACCCCTCAAAGTCAGCCCCCAAAAAAAAAATTTTTCCCAGAGAACTTTTCCCGGGCCCCCCCTACCTTTCCGGCCCTAAGGATGACAAAACCGTTTGGAGAAAAAAAATTATTTTTTGGGCCCCGCCTCCTCACATTGCTGCCGGAGGGCGGCGGGAAGCCTCACTCAGCCTCCTATGGAAATACCTCTGCACTGAGCAGCAATGATTTGGTGAACCCTGAGGATCTCCATGATGATTGCAGAGTGTGGACCCCGGAAATTCAGTAACTGTATGAGGGCATGCATGAGCCGCAGCCATACACAAACACTGGGGGAAATGTATGGATGTCAGGGTCTCAAGATTGATGAATGTATCAACTGGCAACATTGTTTCCAGTTTATTAAAATAGTATGCATGTATTAATGGGGTACAACTCACCAGGTGTATTCTTCTCCTTATGCCAACTCATGGGTGATGGACGTATACACCGATTATTAGCTACAGAACAAGTCCTGTTGTGCAATAATGCGGGTCCATCATTTTTTAAAAATTTTAACAGGGTTTTTTTCACAAGCCACAAGATTTTTTAGTTTTCATTTTTTTTTCCAGGTTTGTGGGGGGTTTTCTAAAAGCAGTGGTTAGCATTTTCCAGCTTTTTCAAATTTTTGCACGGGACATGAAAGCAGAGAGCAAAAGAGCAGGAAGTAAACACTAAAAACAAAATTTAACCGTGTATACTAAGTATAAGCCGACCCAAATATAAGCCGAGGGCCCCAAATTTTGCCACAAAAATGGGGGGAAAGCTTTTTTGGGACTCGAGTAAAAGGGCCTAGGGGGGAAAAATGCAGCGGCTCCCTGGTAAATTTTTAAAAATAAAAATGGGTTTACCAAAAAAAATTCCCATAGGCATTTTAAAGTCCCCCATAGGCAAAATTTTAGGCTGGTATAGGCAGTTTAATGTCCCCCATGGGCCCGGGTTTATAGGAGGTATTAGGTCTTTAATAGGCAGGTATAGGAAGTATATGTCCCCAAAAGGCAGGCTATAGGAAAGGAAAAATTGCCCCATGGGGAAATTTAACCCAAGGGGTATGGGGTGGGTGTTGGTCTTTTATAGGGGGTTTAAATTCCCCCTAGGCGGGGGGGGTTATGGGAAAGGTATAGGTCCCCCTGGGTTTTGGGTTTTATAGGCAGGTATAGGCCCTTTAAGGCGGGTAAGTCCCCCTAGGTAGGTTTATAGGAAGGTAAAGGCCCGTTATAGGAGGCATATCCCCCTAGGTATTTTATGGGGCAGGCTTTAGCCCCCCCCCTAGGGGGGTTAAATGGGAAAGGGTATGGGTCCCCTTTAGGTAATTTTAATAGGCAGGTATAGGTAGGTTTTAGGCCCTTTTTTATAGCCAGGTATAGGCCCCGCTAGGAAAGGCTATAGGCAGGCATGGGCCCAGCTTTTTAAAAAAAAAAAAAAAACCCACTTACCGGCTTCCCTGACACACGTTTGCCTGGGCCGGAAAAATCCGGACGGCCCCAGACGCCCGGAGTCCCCCTGAAAACATCGGAGCGCCGCTCTCTGCTTTCCCCAGTGGTATTTTTTCAATTGGGATGGCTTCCCGGGGGAGTGCATAAAAAGTGAAGAGAAAAACCGACAGCGCCCGGGCCACCCCAAACGCCTGGAAATGTCGGCGGGGACCCCGGCGTTCAGTTTTATGCGCTCCCGAGGGGTCGCATTATAACTGAATGGGCCCTGTTGGGGGCAAAGGGCCCCTCGCTGCGCCCGAGCGCCCACAAGGGGAACTCGGTTTTGAAACCCCGGGGGGGATTTTTCAGAACCCTTTTTTGTGCTGAAAAACTCGGCTTAAAAACTCAATTTATTTCGTTTGCCCCCTTTGTTTTTTAGAGAAAAAAAACCCAAACTTTGGGCAGTGGAAGACTGTCCTTGTTGCCCATGGCAACCAATCAGGCTCAGCTTTCATTTCTTGTACTGATCTAGAAACAACAAAACTGAGCTCTGATAGGTTTGCATGAGCTCGGATTGGGTTTCAGGCAAAAAGGACAGTCTTGTGTATAAAGGGTGCTCCTGCAACCCACACGTCGGGTCACAAGCACCCCTGCACCCTTGTAGAGCTGGAGATATAATAATCCCCAATATATCAGGGAACCCACATAGTAGAGCTGGAGATATAATAATACCCCCATATATCAGGGGTCCCACATAGTAGAGCTGGGATTTAAAAAAACTGCCCCCATATCAGGGAAAACCCTATAGTAAAAGTGAAATATAATAATACCGCCATAAAATCAGGGGAACCCCCATTGTAGAGCTGGGGGGATATAAAATACCGCCATATAAAGGGAAAACCCCCCCTTTGTAGAGGTGGAGATAAATAATACTGCCCTATATCAGGGATCCCAAAATAATAAGCTGGAGATATAATAAAAACCGCCATTTTAAAACAGGGGTCCCACAAAAAGTAAAGGGGGCTGGAGATATTTAAAAATATCAAAGATTTTTCAAAAAAACCCAAAATAGGGGAGTGGAGATATTAAAAATAACCCCCCATATACATGGAACCCACATAGAAAAGCTAAAGGGTATAATAATTCCGCCATATAAACTGAAAAAACCCCCTTTGTAGAGCTGGAGAAAATTAAAAATACCCCCATATATCAAAGGGAAAAAACCCCCCCTAGTAGAGTGGAGAAAAAATAATACCGCCATATATCAGGGAACCCCATAGTAGAGGTGGAGATATAATAAAATTTTCTGCCTTATATCCCGGGATCCCACATAGTTTGAGTGGAGTTAAAATAATAACCGCCCCCTATCAGGGAAACCCACATAGTTAAAAGGGTGGAGAATTATAATAATACCACGAAAATAAACAGGGAAACCCCCATAGTAGAGCTGGAGAAAATAATAATTTCCACATATATCAGGGGAACCCCAAAAAAGTAGAGCTGGGGATCTAATACTGCCATATATCAGGGGAAACCCCCATGTAGAAACAGGAAAAATTTAAAAATGGCCATATATCAGGGAACCCACTTTGTAGAGCTTTGGGGATATAATAATACTGCCAGGGGGGGGGGGGGGGGGGGGGGTTTATAGGGATTGGTTTAAAAGTGGGGGGGTTTATTTTTAAAGGATGTTATTTAAATTAAATGGAGAAAATGTAAGCTTAAAGGGCATTTAACTGTTTTTCATTTGAAGTAATTTTATGTATATTGCGATGTGAAATTTTTTGTAAAGGATGACATTTCTCTTCCCAAAAAAAATCATCCGGTTTTAAAAAAAAAAAATAATAAAAAATACTGCCTATATCAGGGATCCCACATAGTAGAGGGTGGAGATATAATAATACCGCCCTTTATCAAAAAATCCCACTTTGTAGAGCGGAGATATAAAATACCTGTATAATCAGGGAACCCAAATAGGGAGCTGGAGAAATAATAATAAACCCCCATATATCATGGGGAAACCCCCATAGTAAAAAGCTAGAGATATAATAAAACCGCCATATAAACAGAAAAACCCCCATAGTAGAAATGGGATAATAAAATACCCCATAAATAGGAAAAACCCCCATAGTAGAGCTGGGAAAATAATAATGCTGCCATTATCAGGGAACCCCCCATGTAGAGCTGGAGATATAATAATACCGCCCTATATCGGGAACCCACATAGTAAGCTGGAGAAATAATAATACCACGGTTTTATCAGGGGAACCCCCCCATAGTTTGAACTGGAGATATAATAATGCCCGGGAAAATTTCAGGGATCCAAAAAAGAGAGGTGGAGATATGATAAAACCGCCCAAAAAATCAGGGGGAAAAAACAAAAGTAAGCTGGAGTATAATAATACCACGATATATCAGGGAAAACCCCCATAGTAAGGGGGGAGATCCCAATACTGCCAAAAATATAGGGGAAAACCCCCATAGTAGAGCTGGAGATATAATAATGCCGCTAAATATCAGGGATCCCACATTGTAGAAAGGGGGAATAAAAAATTTCCACCAAAATATCAGGGAACCCACTAGTAGAGCTGGGGGATAAAATAATACCGCCCTTTTATCAGGGGAAACCCCCCCTAGTAGAGGTGGAGATATTAAAATACTGCCATATATTAAAGGGGTCCCCCCAAAAGTAGAGTGGAGATTTTAAAAAATACCGCCATAAATCAGGGGGTCCCACATAGTAAAAGCTTTGGGGATATAATAATATCCCCGATTTATCAGGGAACCCACATAAGAGCTGGAGAAAAATAATCCGCCATATAATGCCCCACATAGTAGAGCTAGAATTAATAATCCCGCCATATATCATAAAAACCCACATAGTAGAGCTGGAGATATAAAAATACCGCCATATTCAGGGAACCCACATAGTAAGCGGGGAGATATAAATACGCCATATATCGGGGAACCCACATAGTAAGGTGGGATATAAAATACTCCCTTATATCAGGGATCCCACATAGTAGAGGGAGATATAATAATACCCCAATATCGGGACCCTACATAGTAGAGCGGGAGTTTAAAAATAAACCACGATATATCGGGGAACCCACATAGGGAGCTGGAGTATAATAATACCGCCATATATCATGAAACCCACATAGTAGAGTGGAGATATAATAATACCGCCTTCCCATGGAAAACCCACAAGTAAGTAGAGAGAGGAAACAAACTACTTGTTCTCTACAATAAGGAACAATGTTCTTGTCCCTGAGTAGGGCCCCCTCAACCTCTGGGCCCAATAGCATTTGCTATGGTTGCTATGCCTATAGTTACGCCCATGTTCACACCTTCTCATCACCAGTCCCTTTGTGCTGCACCTTTTTATCTTGCCTCTCAGCTGGACTTGATATCAGGCCAGTGACCTCCTCCCCAATCAGTTGCTACTTTCTTCTATGGTCAGTTTCTTTTATCTAAATATTCACACCCAAAACTCCACCTTGGAAAGGATTGTAATCTCCCCGGGGATTTTATTTGATGTGACTTTGGAGAGGTTGGTGTAATTTCGTCACTGGAAAGTAACAACCAACCAATAGCTGGTATAAAGAATTCAAGATCAATGCATCATAAGCCTCTGTAATAAGTTGCGACTGTGCAAGTATTTGAAAATACTGACAAACTTGCCCCATTGTGTACAATGAGAAGTCTCAGATCTGAACTTTATTTATAAAAAAAACATTAAAAATATTATAAAAAGTACAATCTTTGTGTCACACTAACAGTAAGTAAAGTTATCAGCTGTTGTATGGTCAAAATGTGAAGCGCTGTCTCTGTGCACAGATCATGTTTACGATTTAAAAAACAAAAATTAGCACAGATATTCCTTCAGTGTAAATGCACAAAACCTTCCAGTGTAGGTGGGAACTATTTGGTGCAAATGGTCGTCTATAAGTAGAAAAGGTCATTTGTCAAATCGTTACATGTAAATGGTGAAAGCCTTTGATGTGCTGCACAATGTCCCGGTCATGGAATACCCTACAAGTCAGTCTAGTTACATGGGAAAATTGTAATGATACAAATCTGACGTTTGTTTCTAATTATTTAGGCGGTTAAAGAACAATGTGCAGCATAATTGTATTATATAACTGCTAATAAAGTCATCTCCTGCAGCCACAACCACAGGCCACAGCATCAGGAGGACTGAGGAATTACAAAAGAAAGAAAGAACATTTGGGGCCACATGGATGAAACGGTTTTGGTCTAAAACTCACTTTTTCCCCCATAGGTTTCTATGAGGAAAAAGGTGAGTTTTAGATCAAAACCTTTCTACATGGGGCCCATGATCTAACTCTGGATCATGTCCCCTCTATTATACTTCAGTTTTCCCCTTTTGTTTTTAAAGAATTTTCAGTTTATAAAGGGTTTTCTAACTTTTCCATCTATCTATCCATCTATCTATCTATCGATCTCATATCTATTTATCTATCTATTTATTTATCTATCTATTTATTTATCTATTTCTCTATCTCATATCTATCTATCTTCTTTTTAAAAATCTATCTATTCTATTCTATATCTATCTCATATCTATCTATCGCATATTCCCCCTTTTTATCTATCTCATAACATCTTTCTATCAATCTATCTATCCAATTACTCTCTATCTATCACTATATTTATATCTTATTTTAATGACTTAATCTATTATCTCATAATGTATGTTTTTATTCATATTATCGATCCATATATAATATATATATATATATATATATATATATATCTCAAATATATCTCTATCCATCTATCTATCTACATCATAGCTATCTATATATCTCATATATTTCTCTACCCATCTTTCAACATATCTAATTTCAATCTCTATATCTGTCTATCTCATACATGCATAGTATCTTTTAAAAATCTATCTTTTATCATCTCAATCTATCTACCCCTATTATCTATCTATATCTATCTATTATCTATCTCATATCTATCTTTTATCTATTCATATCTATCTATCCCATATCTATTATATTTTTCTATCTATCTATCCCTGTCTATCTATTCCATCCTCTATTATTATATTATCTATCTATCTTCTATTCATATATATCTGTCTATAATCCCAATCTATTTCATCATTCATATCTATTATATTCTATCTACATCCCTTCTTTTATCTATTTCTATCTCATATCTTTTTATTATCTATCTATTATCTATATCTTCTATTCTTTCTTCTATCTATGTATCTATCTATCAATGGTGATAATACATCATCAATAAGTATACCTAATAGCCATTCAATAACTTTTACTAATTTCCCAAATAGAAATTGACAGTAAACAATTAAAAACAAGCAAGGGGCCTGGTACAAAGACTCAAATGCATGATACAGATCCAAATATAGGCGCCATCATACAAAAATTACATAACTTAAAAGGATACATAAAAAGTGCAAACAAAAGACTAAAACGACCATGAAAGATTACTAACGTGAATAACACTATAATCAATACAAGTAGAACTAGAGCCAGGAACCCAATGCATTCTGCCTATTACAAAACGTCCTTTAGAGCACCTTGCGGTCTTCAATGAGGGCTGCTGACCGGGCTTGGTATCATTGTTGTATTTTTGCATTTTTTTTGTGCTGGTCACATTAGTGATCTCTCTTCTTCTATGATGACTTTTGTTCTATTTGTAATTGTTGATGATCTTTTTTTATTTGCTGAATTAGTAAAAGTGATTTGCCCATAAGATCTTTGTTTTGTATATACTACTGACTGCTCCTTCTTGTTTTTGGAGGAATATGTTGATAGTTATTATATTTATTGGTTTAGTAACCACTTTATTGTGTCTCCAAAGCAGATTCTCACAGAACGTTTAGTTTACTTTTTGTTGTAACAAAATGAAACAATGTAAAGTAGAAGCTCCAGAATTCTTACATTATGGGCTATGCAAGTATTTACTATGCAAGAGAGTGATACAGACAGGGGAGGAGGCAATGCTTATCTTTAGTTTTGAAATTGTACTTTCCCTTAACTGCATTGAGGGTGGAGGCCATTATGACAGGACTGCAGCTGAGGCTGCCTTTGTAATACAAGAGACACATGACTCTAGATTATATAATGATGCAATGTTACTGTATCGTCTGTGCATCGGCCAACAAATAAACCTCAGGACTGCAGAGCTCAAAATGTAAGTCCCGTCACCAGAGCCTACAGACAGAGACAGCGCCACCTAGTCACAGAAAGACACTGAAGTGAGGTTCAGCAAACAGATCGTGGAGGGGAAGCTTCCCGAGAAATGATGCAACCTGGCTCCAGTCTTCATCATATTCACTATTCTAGAATAGTCACTGTATCACCACTGTCCGCCCTTATCCTCTCCCTGAAGTGCGGCTCTTTCTTCTAATTAATTATCTTCATTTATTTTCTCTTCCCATTTCCTTAACGACTTGTTGATCATGAACTGCGGCTGCATCATTCACACTGGTAAATTGAGTATAAGCTCCCATGGTACCTGAGTGATGCTTCATACAAGGGTCCCAGGACCCTACAGACCCCACCAAGCTGTCCCCCCCGATTTGGTCTCCCACAAAAGGGGCTCCCCCAAAAGGGCCAAAATTCAAAAAGTTGGCTCTCTACACCCTGGGCATTTAAGGACCCTCCAGGACCCCTTATATCTCTTAAAGGGCTGCTCTCCAGGACCCTATAGCCTCTATACAAGGGCTGCTCTCCAGGACCCTATAGCCTCTATACAAGGGCTGCTCTCCAGGACCCTATAGCCTCTATACAAGAGCTGCTCTCTAGAGCCTATAGTCCATATACAAGTGTAGCTCCCCAGGACCCTATAGTCTCTATACAAGGGCTGCTCCCCAGGACCCTATAGTCTCTATACAAGGGTGCGCCAGGACCCAATTTTTATACAAGGGGTGTCCCCCCGGATCCTTAGTCTATTTACAAGGGCCGCTCCCCAAGACCCTATAGTCTCTATACAAGGGCTGCTCCCCAGGGCTCTATAGTCTATTTTCAAGGGCTGCTCCCCCACCTATATCTTTTTTCAAGGGCGCCCCCCCAGGACCCTTATCTTTTTTTCGGGGGCCGCTCCCCAGCCCCTAATCTTTTTAAAGGGGCTGCTCCCGGGATCTTAGTTTTTTTTTCAAGGCGCTCCCCAGGACCCTAGTCTTTTTTCAAGGGCTTCTCCCGGGAACCCTATAGTCATTTACAAGGGCGCTCCCAGGACCCTTGTCCTTAAAAGGGCTGTCCCAGCCCCCTATAGTCTATTTTTAAAGGTTTCCCCCCAAACCCTATAGTCTATTTACAAGGGCTGCTCCCCAAACCCTTTTTCTATTTACAAGGCTCCCCCCCCAGCCCCATAGTCTTATAAAAGGGGCTGCTCCCAGGCCCCTTTGTCTATTTAAAGGGGTGCCCCCCGGACCCTATAGTCTCTATACAAGGGCTGCTCCCCAAGACCCTATAGTCTATTTACAAGGGCTGCTCCCCAGGACCCTATAGTCTATTTACAAGGGCTGCTGCCCAGGACCCTATAGTCTATTTACAAGGGCTGCTCCCCAGGACCCTAATGTTATTTAAAGGGCTGCCCCCAGCCCTATGTCTATTTTAAAAGGGGCTGCTCCCCAGACCCTTAGTCAAATTTTTAAAGGCCTCCCAGGCTTATGCGGTCTTACTACAAGGGCAGCTCCCGGTACAAGGATGAGGGCGACATGTTCTCCATGTGAACGGCTCCTTGTTTCCTTATTTTCATACAATCTAGACCCTGTGCCCCTGCACAAAGAGAAGCATTCATCTATAGGTTATTACACAGCCTAGAGCCGGCTCCGCACACAGGAGGGGTCTGTACAGGCAACAAGTCACCCCCCAAACTACAGGAGGCAGAGAAGGAACCATCACAGCGGATACAATGTATCCTCCACAAGCAACATGGTTACTACTGATAAACAGTAACAACATCGAATAATAACGAAACACACACAGGGGCTGTAGGGCAACAGGCGAGGGCGCGCTTAATGGAGCCACTTTTGGGACAATGACCCCGTTATACAAGTGAATAAGGTCCAATACGATGTTCAAAGGTGAAATTTATTAAAATTTAATTTGTCGCCTTTTCCACAAACCCTAATTTGCTCGCTCTGAGCTCTGCTCCCCAGCCCGGGGTTTGCAGTCATTTGGGAGCTTTATATCAGGGGTCTCTATAGGATGTTGCCCAAATTTCTAGGACTTTTCCTCCAATAACCCCAAAAGCTGAGGCGGAATCTGCAGTCACGACAGGAATTTGTACATTAATTAGGATCTGGTAAAAGGAAACATTTGGCCGAAAGTTGATGAAGAGTCCAATGTCCCATCCGCTCCTATAGGATCAGACTTCATGTCATATTGGTTGCGCTCCGCACCGGTTACTGAAGAGTTAATAATCCCTGGATCTGGGAAGGGGCAGGAATTCTGGGGTAAATTGGAAGCAGACCCGCTGCAAGGACTCCACAGCGTCATCCATTCAGGCGCATCAGTGACCCGTGCGCCGCGCAGGAGCTCCCCGGACACTGCACTATTTGCAGGAGAAATAAATCTCACATTAAAGGGGTTGTCTCACTACAGGGATCGCTGCTTTTTATGTTAAAGATCTTGCAAAAACAAGTCACTTGGCAATGTGTCCATTAACAGTGTCCACCTATTCCTAGATATTTCCCCCCTTGTATGGGCTGCATCAGCTCCTCAGGTCACTATAGCTACAGACCTGTTTGATCTCTCCTGATAGGCTGCCAGCACTGGTCGCTATAGCTACAGACCTGTTTGATCTCTCCTGATAGGCTACCATCACTGGTCGCTATAGCTACAGACCTGTGTGATCTCTACTGATAGGCTGCCAGCACTGGAGTATAGCTACAACCTTGTGATCTCTCCTGATAGGCTGCCAGTGCTGGTCCCCTATAGCTCTGGGCCTGTTCAATCTCTCCTGATAGGCTGCCAGTGCTGGTCGCTATAGCTACAGATCTGTTCTATCTCACCTGATAGGCTGCAAGCACTGGTCGCTATAGCTACAGACCTGGCTTCTACTGAATCAATGTAGTAAGACAACCCCTTTAATTGTGGCCCCGAGAGGAAGGTCAAAGGTCTGCGCCTGGGTTGAGGTGCGCCCAAAAAGAGGGAACAGGCGGCCCCAGGATAAGGGAGCAGCAAGGACCTGGACCTGGGAGCAGCATCTCCTGAGCGCCGGGTTATGCGCCGTCCTCTATCCGTCTGCAGGGTGAGGACGGATTCAGATATCGGAGCCAAGAAAAGGAGGGGGGGAAAAAAAAACCTCCTGACTCAGCTCAATATCTGTAGAGGAGCTATGATAAGGCCTCAGAGGCAGCCCCGCATGCGGGGAGAAGGCTGGGGGCGACTTTATATCACACAATCACTTCTAGGGGATTGGGTTTTACATAGATTAATGAAAGAATTAAGCCCCCACAGTGAAGAAGCTCAATCTGTATAGGATCAATGGTGGTGTAGGAAACCAACACAATAAGAGAAGTGCCCAATGGTGCAAGAGTCCAGATTCTGTATTGTGCATCAAAACATGGATTCTATCTATCTATCTATCTATCTATCTATCTATCTATCTATCTATCTATCTATCTTCATATCTACTACCCCTATCTATCTATCATCTTTTACTATTATCTATTATCTACTATCTACCCCTTTCTATTATCTATCTATCTATCTATCTATCATCTTTTTATCTATCTATATCTATCTGTCTATCCCAAATCTATCTATCTATTATCCATATTATCTATCAAAATATCTATCTATCTATCTCACATTATTATTATCTATCATCTATTATCTCCTATCATTTTCTTTTATCTTCTATCTATCTATCTATCTACTATCTATCCCATTTTATCTTCTATCTATCTATCTACCCCTATTTTCTATCTTTCTATCTATCTTCATTTATCTATCTATCTATCATCTATCCCCTAAATTTTTCTTCTATTATCTATCTACTTTTCCCGTCTATCCACATCTTCTATCTATCTATCATCTCCCAAAACTACTATTACTCACATCTATCTATCTTCTATCTATCACATCCATTTCATCTTTTTATCAAATTTTCTCTACTATCTATCACACATCATCATCAAACATCACAAAAACATCATCATCATCTAACTATCTCATATCTATCACATCATCTATCACATCCAATCATCTATCTATCTACATCTATCATTATCAAACTATCTAATATTTCTACTATTTAATCTTATCTATCATTCAATCTACTATCTTCTATTCTTCTATCAAACTATATCTCATCTATTATCTATCCCATTCTAACTATTATCTATCTATCTATCATCTTCGTCTATTCACTCTATCTATCACTATCTATCTTCTATCTATCATTATCAATCTACATCTACTA